>BQNB010014357.1:0-26683 GCA_026074375.1 Tanacetum coccineum
TAACATCAGACAAAAACTCCGTAGTCATCTAAAGTTCAATACAAGCCATTATGAATGAAGGTGAATTTTGATGAGGATCGTTTTAGTGTAATGTATTGTGTTTTTTGTGTTGTTGTTCGTGTTTTTTGATGTGTTGTGGTAATTAACGGATACCGGGCTCAAAAATAAAACATAAGCACGACCCATCCAAGTAGTAAAACCCGGTCATTTATATTTTTCCCGGCATAATATTGTGTTACTACCCGGCTCAGTCCACTAACACAAGCCCAAAATGGATTAACCATAAATATTTTCAGCCCAAAGATTAAAAAACACAGCCTAATTATAGAAAATTTGGCCCATGTTTTTGTTAATACTCATCCCACTTCCAAATGGAGATACACGGCCCATCTAAGTGAACCATATACATGACCCACAAGTTTTATAGCCATATTTGATCCAACAACAATAAATAATGAGTCCAACCAATATAAACCAGCCCAACACCAACTCATACCTAGCTAAATCACAACTCTAACAAATGCTCGGCCCATGCTTGTTAAATACATGATTTGCCATTTTACCAGCCCAAAAGAAATATACCTTAAAGAATTAAGGATATATATTTACTTAGACCCTAATTTATCTCTCACAATAACCCTAATCCCATACACCATATTCAATCGCCACCACTTATAACTTCTCTCCAAAAAAATAGCAGTAGCCAAACGAACTTCTCCCTTATCTCTCTATGAGGAACGCATGAGCCAAACACTAAACTCATAAAGCCAAAATAACAAGCACACTAGCCCCTTTCTTTGTTCATAGTTAGTATACAATCGAAGACACAATCAAGACATGGCTTCAAGATCTTTTCCAAAGGTCTCGGGTAGGTTTGTATTACGATTTTAGTGTCAATCGAAACAAAGGTTGATTACAACATAAGTGTTATAAGTCAATCTTTAATTTCGTAAATTGAAAGAGGGTTATACCTTCCATAGATCGATGATGATATTGTGTTTAGTCTAAATAATTGATGACAAATAAACACAAATATGAGATGTATTGTTTCATTGTATTTTGTTTCGTGTATTTGTGAGATGGAAATGATATAGGTAGTTTAGATTTGATGGATTTGATATGTGACGAATGGGTTTTAGGTAGATTGTTATTTTTTGAGTTGAGGTTGTTGATGATGATTGTTGTAATGGTTTGAGGCTACTGTTGTAAATGGTTTAGGTCTGTGTCAGTCTTTCTTTTCTTTTTCCATTTGGTATTTGACTGACTCGGTTGAGTTGTTGACTGAGTGACCCGGTCAACTCGGTAAATACCGAGTTTACTTGGTTTGGATATGGGTTTACATATTTCGCCTATTTGTGAAATGAATTGGGCAGCATATCTTTTCAGAAATATGACATGTTTCGCTCAAAATAAACCGGTATACATATTTTGCTCATGGAAAACATGTTTCTCCTGTTACATGTTTCGCCTGACATGTTTCGCCTGACATGTTTCGCCTAACATGTTTCGCTAGCAGCATAACATGTTTCGCTGCCTTTAACAGAAACCCAAAAATGTAAGACGAAATAAGCTTTTAAGCACATAAGAGGGTCACGAAATAAGCAGTAAACACCAACAACCATATATTAAGCTGAACGCCAAAATAAGCTTATAAAAAAACTCAAAATAAGTTGTTAAAATAAAGAGGACCAGATCTACTTTTTGGTATGTTTTGGAAACTAAAGGGACCCAAAAAAACTTAGCAAAAAGGTAGAAAAAATTGTTATAAAAACAGAATCAGACAACAACACACAAAAACTATTTTGTGGCTTTTTTCATAAAATAAGCTCACAAAAACAAGCTAAAATAAGTTGTGATAAGCACGAAACAACAAACACAAATACAAAACACCCCCGATTAGCTCTTGATACCAATTGTACAAGCTACAAAAACACATTTTCGGGGGGTCAGGGTTGATCAAAATAACAAAGATGAGACATGGTTATTTTAGTGAGAGAAAGTAGAGAAAGGGTGGATGAACTATGTGTTTATTAGCTTGGAATTAGAAAGATACATAATGATTTCACCAACCACCCCTCATGGAGAGCCATGAGGGGTATTTATACTAGAAATAAAACCAAATTATTCCCAGTTTACATAAATGACCCCTGCGTGATACGCAGTGTCCAAGACTAGTCTAATTCACGTGTAAGACACCAGATTCAATAAAAAGTGAGGCTAACAATTTGTTATTGACATTGTTCGTTCTTTTTGAAAGCTCTTTTTCAAGACATTCACATTTGACAACTTGGTCCACATAATCACATTGTAAGTCAATGAATTCATCAAGGGATGTATATACACCAAGTATAGCATTCATGTGATCAGCATAATAATATTCCCTGGAAAGTCGGTCAATTTTATTCAAAAACTATGTTTTTTGAGTTTTCAATTGAGATTTGAGAGAGTCTACTTCATGTTCAAGAGAAATAAAGTATCTCAAATCAACAACCATTTCCTCTTTCAAACACAAGTGAAATTTTTCTAAATCAGCATTGATTTTTCGAATTTGGGGACAAAAATTTCCTTTGATTGTATTTTGAATGAACAGATCTATATGACCAAAATATGTCCTTTTAGCGATTGTTTGTTTGCAACATTCCACTCCATCAAAAATCGTGTCAACACTACTTTTAATTTTGAAAAGTTCTTTAGAGCTTTTTCCACTTTTAATCCCACGGAATGGATTCATCCATCCGATTTTCTAACAAAGTTGTTTGTTTATTAAAAGACTCTTTTGAATTTTCATTCTTGACCGGTGTATGATTCATTTTTGACCTTTCTGAAAAATATCTCTGTTCATGCGACTTTTCAGGTTGTGGAACGAACAAATCATAAAGATTATTCAAGTTTTTATAATCAAAAGGTTTGATTAAAACACTTAATTTTGATCGACTTTCGTAGGCAAGACGAATCATTTCGTCAGATTCAGGAGCTAACATTAAAGCAAGATTATCATTATAGTGAGGATTCGCTCTTTGAGCTTTCTTGAGGAACTCAGGTTTAACAAAACTCGTTTTACAATTACGATTAAGCATATTCATTGTTTGAACTGATTGACCAGTTTTATATACAATATCATCCAAAATCTTTATTTTATTTTCCAAGGCAATGACTTTTTCAAGTTCTTTGTCTTTACGAGTTTTGTGAAACTTCTTCTGAGCCTCTTTTTCTTGTGACATTATGGAGATGGTTTATTGATGTGCAAAAAGCTCCTTTTTCATTTTTGAAATCGTTTGATTTAAATCATTTATCTTTCAAGTGTGTTCATTAAGTGACTTTTGAGATTCCATTTTGTATGACATTAAATCTCCTTTAGCTTTTGCACAATCAATTGCCACCTTTGACGCATAATTCACATCATGATACCTATCAAGTTCAGCTTGGAACTTGTTAGGGTCTTTAAACATCAATTGATTAGTCTTTGACAGTTCATTGTTTGCTTCTTTGAAATGGCTATTTGATGATTCTAAACTTTTATTTTTGGTTTTGAAATCCTCAATTTCACTCTTTAATTTATCAATTAAAGTCTTGTTTAATGATTCCAAAAATTTATTACTATTTTTGCTGTCATCAATTTCACATTTTAGTATCTTAATTAAAGAAGCAAGCAAATCACGTTCTTTGGTGAGATCATCATCATCATCCTGGCCAACCGTTTCTCCATTAGTACTCATATCCAATGAATCAATAGCGATGTTAGTATCACCTTGTTCCTCTAGATATGTGTCATTAACAGATTCAGGTTGCTCAGGATGTTCTCTGTTATTGGCAAACACATTATAGTTATCATTATCATTTTGTACCTTTTGCAATGGCTCAGTATCAAAGATGGGTCCAGAATTGTTAGCAACATCTGGATTAACCTCTTGAATCTTTGCCATGTACAGATAATGTGCTTCCAATTCCTGATCATCAGGTTTATCATCAGTGTCATCCCTCCAATCAGCTTGCTCTGCATTCAACTGAAATCCAGCTTCCTCTTGCTTACACAATAGCATTTTCTCCTTGTGATAAGCTACACCCTTTGCCCGTTTTGGTTTTGGATATTCATTTAAACAACGTTTGGGTTGTCCGATTCGTGTCGAAATCTACATTTTTGAAGATTTTCTTGTAAGTTTTCAAATTTAAATTTTGTTCGTCCTTTTGGGTGTATTTTGATGCATAGATGTTAGTGGAACAAGTTGATCGTTGTAAAAATCAATTTTTGGAAACGAAACAGATAAAAAGGGGGTGTTTGGTTCGTCGGATATAAAGAGGAAAAAAGGGGTTTTGTAGTTTTGATGTTGTGGTTGTGATGGTTGAATAACATATGTTGCTAGATAGCTTATTTTTTTATAGTAGCGTGTATAGCTTATTCGGGCTTATTTTTATGCTTTTCATGGCTTATTTTAGGCTTAAATGCCACTTCCCTTTCTAAAATCATTAGGAAAGTGATTTTCACTACTTTTGTAATATGGCGTATGTTTGTGGACTATTTTTATAGCTAATGGTATTAACCGAATGCGATACGTAGCTTATTAGCTTATGGTTAAGCTTAATATATGTATTGTGGAGCTTATGGACTCACGGCCCAATAAGCCTATTTAAAATGTGGCTTAATGGGAGGGCTTATTGTGGTCTAGATTATTTTCTACTTATTAGTATAAGCTTATGTATGTAAATGGACCTTGGTTTTGGACTTGGATTGTATTTTGGACTTATAAATATCTTAATGGACCCTTATTGGGCCTTAAAGCCCAATAAGCGATATTTAGTCGTTATAAGAGTTTTGACGTACTTTTGAAAGTGAAAATGTATTTACGAAGTGATATTGAACGATATTTTGAAAAAACGTTTTAGTAAACGTTAAACATTGAGATTTTGGAATTTTGTCAAAAAGTGTCGAATTGGTAAAACATTTCATTTCATTTTCAACCATATTACGATTATTTTTACGGTGATTAAGGTTACCGAATGGACTTATCAAGATATATTTATAATTATTTATTATAAATATTTACTTATATTACTTATCTATCTTCTTTAAATAGTATAAGTATTTATTATTGAGCGATGGGATTGATAAGATTGTTGGGATATGTCGTCAACCATCACACCACTAAATTGATATGGGTAATTATACAATGTGTCTAAACTCTATGCATCAAACGTGAAGACTGTTTTGAAAATAAATTATTAAAATGGGATATTAACTAGACTAGGTCGTGCGGACGTCGTTGCATTTGCTTGTGTGATTGAGATTTGGTTGCCAAAGACTTGCTTGAGGTGAGTTCTCGTAGCCCCATTTTTCTATTGTTTTTCCGTTGGGGGAAAATGATACTCAAATGTGTTTTGAACTGTTTTGAATTGAACTGTGCGAAATGTGGTTTTGTTTTTGGGACAAGATATGTGCTTATGACTGCCATGTGAATATTATGTGTTGCATGATTGTTTGGATCGGAGGGGTACGCCTATCCGGGTATTTGTATGATTGTTTGGATCGGATGTGTACGCCTACCTAGTATTTGTGTAGTTATTGGAGTGGATGGGTACGCCTACCCTGGTATGTGTGAGGTCCTGCCCTAATTTAGTGCTTCAGCTGGTAGGCCTTTTAGGTGCGTAAGTAACATATGGTGATTGACTAGCAGGGTTGCTAGGTTGTGTTACATGACTAGTGGGGGATGCTATGTCATGGGTTGGTTGCATATATATTCACTGTCATATTGCACTATTGTCCACTGTTTGAAATATTGGCACAGCTTTTGGGTTTAAGGTCAAACCTACGAGCTCACCAACATTATTGTTGACGTTTTCGAGTATCATTTTCAGGTGAAGTGAAAGAGGAATAAGTTGGTGTTATGCTATAGCAGACTTAGAAGTATCCCGTGTGGATTTCTCATATGAAGTCTTGTTTGTTTATTTTATTTGGTTTTAGTATTTAGAAGATTTTGGTTTAAGTTTGGATTTGGACCCCTGTGTGGGCTATTGGATATTGTAAGAGTTTGCGGATTTGATTGTGATTTGGGACATCACTCGAGGTTGTTCGAGGTTGATGGTCTGCGTAACACTTGAAGTTTATGCATTATAGTTTTCTCTATATTATATCTTGTGTTATGATTGATTATTATGTTGCATTCCCAAGTTTCCGCCATTGTCGGGGTGTGACAGATTGGTAATCAGAGCCAAGGTTATAGAGAACTAGGTGGGTTGACCTAGACTATAACCTAAGATCCATCATTTAGTTGCGTATAGAATCTATGTGCGCGGTGTTCCGCTTTTGCTTGCTTTTGCGTGTTCGCGGTTTGGTGCTTTAGTTATGTCGGTCATTGAAATGTGTGAGCTCAATATTGAGTATGACTGAGAAAGGATGCGAATATAAGTACGCTGGCCAAAGTAGTTATAAGCGTATCACAACTCACTCTTACTTAGTAATGTGTTCACACAAATCGATGTTGACACCGTATGGTGGTATTATGTGTACATCTGTATATATAGTAAGATATTCTATATATATGAGAGTCTTCCTGCCTACCTAACGTTGCCCATGTTCTCTCTCATATAGATAATGCCGCTAAGGATGAGGACCCGAAGTGCTGTCCATGTTAGGAGGGGGAACGATGTATGGGTTGGTAGAGGTGGGAGGGGTAGAAGACCTAGGGAAGGTAATGATGAGCGTGTTGATGATTTGAATGGTCAAGGAAATAACCAAGAGATGGGAGCTAATAGGGGTGTAGAGGGAGTCAATAGGAATGTAAAGGGAGTTAATGGGGGAGCACCCGACTTCTCGACAATCATTGCTTAACAATTGTAGAACCTCTTACCCGCCATGTTAGCTCAGGTTGCTAACCAAGGAAATGTTGGAAATCAAAATGGTAATGTGGTTAATGAGAATGTTCAGGAGAACGTTGGGAATATGATTGTAAATTGCAACCGGGTAGGTTGTTCATATAAGGAGTTCTTAGCTTGTAACCCTAAGGAATATGATGGTAAATGAGGTGTTGTAGTTCTTACTTGTTGGATTGAGAAAATGGAGTATGTGCAAGATATAAGTGGTTATAATGCTGACCAAAAAGTAAAATCCACTGCTGGTTCATTTGTGGGTAAGGCTTTATCGTGGTGGAACTCTCAAATCCGCATGCTAAGCTAGGAAGTTGCTGTTAGTATGTCATGGAATGACTTTAAGTTTATGATGATAGAAGAGTTTTGTCCTAGTCATGAGATGCAAAAGTTGGAATATGAGTTGTGGAATCACGCCATGGTCGGGGCTGGCCATGTTGCGTATACTGATAGGTTTCATAAGTTGGCTAGGTTAGTTCCACATTTAGTGACTCCTAAAAGTAAGAAGATTGAGAGATACGTGTATGGCCTTGCTCCACAGATCCATAGGATGGTGGCAGCAACAGAGCCAAAGACTATGCAGAAGGCTGTGTAGATTTCTGGTGCATTGACTGATGAGGCTGTTAGGAATGGATCAATTAAAAAGGTTAAGAAAAAAGGAAACGTGGGGGAACCTAGCAAGGATAAGAATGGTAGGGATGATAATAAGAGGACTAGGACTGGAAATGCTTTTGCTACTACCGCAAACCCTGTAGGAAGAGAGAATACGGGTACTTGGCCCAAGTAGACCACCTGTAACTCCTACCGTGCACCTAGAGGGCCTTGTCGAACATGCTTCAACTGTAACCGCCCGGGTCATTTGGCAAAGGATTATAGAGGCGTGCTGAGGAATGTAAATCCTATCAATACTAGAAACCCAACTGTTAGGGAATGTTATGAGTGTGGTAGTACCGACCATGTCAGGTCAGCTTGTCCTAGATTGAATAGGGCACAAGGATCGGAAGAAAATCGTCCAAACCAAGTTGCTACAAATAATAAGGGTCAGGGTCGTGGAAACCTGGGGAACCAAGCTAGGGGTAGGGCATTCATGTTGGGAGCAGAGGAAGCTCACCAAGATCCGAACATTGTGACGGGTACGTTTACATTGAACAATCATTTTGCCACTACCTTATTTGACTCGGGTGTCGACTATAATTTTGTTTCCACTACTTTCATGCCTCTGTTAGGCATAGAGCCCAGCAAATTAGGTTTCAAATATAAGATTGAGATAGCTAGCAGGCAGCTAGTAGAGATTGATAAGGTTATTAAGGGATGCAAACTAGAAATTGAGGGTTATGTCTTTGACATCGATTTGATACCTTTTGGGCACGGGAGTTTTGATGTGATTATAGGTATGGACTGGTTGTCTAATTATAAGGCTAAAATAATTTATCATGAGAAGGTAGTGAGGATACCACTATCGGATGGTAAGGTTCTTAGAGTATTAGGAGAGAGACCGGAAGGGAAAGCAAAACTTTTGATGAGTCCTAAGGCTAGTGATAAGAAACAAGAAGAGATTGTTGTGGTTAGAGATTTTCCCGAGGTGTTTTCGCATGATTTATTAGGATTACCACCTCTCTGAGAGATTGAGTTCCAAATTGAGTTAATCCCTGGAGCTGTACCGATTGGAAAGTCTCCTTATCGTTTGGCACCTTCTGAATTGGAGGAGTTGTCAGGACAACTCAAGGAACTCCAAGACAAATGATTCATTCGACACCAATTCGTCGCCTTGGGGACGCCGAAATTTCTTTAAGAAAGAGTAAGTTTCGTTTTTAGGATTGTGCATTGATTATAAAGAATTGAACAAGTTTATACAGTTAAGAATCGTTAACCACCATCCAGGGATGTGATACTATTTACCAACTGCAAGGGTCGATAGATTTTCCTCATAGATAGAATCTTAGTCAAGATATCATGACAGCTGAGAGTGCATGAGATACATTTTTCAAAGACTGTGATTAGAAAAAAAACCCCCATAATCGTTATGGACATTTTGAAGTTCACTGTAAGTGCCCTTTGACTTGACTAACGCACCATTGTATTTATGGAATTAGATGAATAGAGTTTGTAGGGCCTTAACAGTGAATAATTTTGTGAAAGTGTTTATAGAAGATATTTTAAATCTACTCTAAACTCGAGAGGAGCATGTAAACACCTTAAGGTTATCTTATAAACTGCTCAGAAGGAGAAACTGTATGCTAAGTTTATCTAAGGTGTGAATTCAGGCAAAGAGAATTGCAGTTCCTTGGGCACGATGGATAAATGGTAATGGGATTTCAAGCTAGACCCTAGTAAGATTGAAGATGTTAAGAATTGGAAAGCCCTTAGAACTCTGGCTAAGGTTCGTTCGTTCTTAGGATTGGCTGGATATTATCATAGGTTCATTGAGAATTTTTCTAAGATAGCTAAGTCTCTTACTATCTTGACTCAGAAGTGTAAGACTTTTGATTGGAGGTGAGGAACAGGAATATGGGTGCATTTTAAAAAACGCTTGACTTGAAGTAGTTGTAATGCGCTTAGTTCTAGCTCTCCCTGATGACCCGAAAAGACTTTGTGGTATTGTGATGCGTCCGGTAAAGACTAGGTGTGTTTAAATCAAATGGGTAAGAGAATAGCCTAATGCGTACAGGCAGTTGAAAATTCATGAGAAGAATTATACTACTTATGATTTGGAGTTGGATATGGTCGTGTTTGCACTTAAGATCTGGAGATATTACCTTTATAGAACAAAGAGTGTCATCTATACGGATTATAAGAGTCTTCAGCATATATTTAGTCAAAAAAGATAAATTGGCGACAACACTGTGGTGGCTGATGCCTAAGTAGGAAGGTCTAAAAGTACAGCCTAAGTAGAGTTTAGAGCAATGAATATGACCCATAGTCAAGTATTAAAATAGGAAATACAGTGGGCTCAGAAGAAGCTCGGATTAGTCTATGGGATTGTCATAAAGGCTTTGGATAAAAGATAGAACAGAGAAGTGATGGGACTATGTACTAACCTGGATCGAAATATGGTACCTTTAAAGGTGTAAGGTGAGAACCCTGATACAGGATGAAGCCTATAAAGTCGAAGTACTTTTTACACCCATGAGCTGATAAGGGGGGGGATGTATTACGATATAGAGAAAGGTATTGGTGGTGGCCTGGAATGAAAAAGGACATAGCTAAGTATGTTAGTAAGTGTTTGATTTGTTTAAAGGTTAAGGTTGAGCATCAAAGGCCATCTAGCTTGCTCCAGCAACCTGAGATCCCTGTATGGAAATAGGAAGGAATAGCTATGGATTTTATGACTAAGTTGCCTAGGACTAGTAGTAGGCATGACATAATCCTGGTCATTGTAACCATTGACCTAAGTCCTGCTCATCTTTTCTACCTATGCGTGAGGATTATAGAGATGTATAGATTGGCTAGATTGTATTTGAATGGAGATAGTTGCTAGACAGGGCATTGCCGAACTACGATCATACTAGATCCAGATAGTCTTCACATCAAGGTTTTGGGCAAGTCATGCAAGAGGCGCTAGAGATAACTCGTTTAATAAGAGTACGGCTTATCACCCTCAGAACCATAGTCACTGTGTGTCGGGGGGGGGGGGGGGGGGTGTAGTAACGGTACAATTCAGACTTTGGAAGACATGCTTAGAGCATGCGTCCTAGACTTCGAAGGAAGTTGGGATGTTCATCTTCTGTTGGTTGAGTTTTCGTATAACAATAGTTATCATTTTAGTGTGAGATGTGCTTATACACATGATCCGGTTTTAAACCCTGAACCCTAAACCCTAAATAAAAAAAACTCTCTCCGTATGTATGGGTGTTTATTCATCTCCTTACCCTAATCTCAATCGCAAAACTACTACCATCCTTGTGATTCTAATCTGCTAAGGCCCTAATTTTGTTGAGTGATTTGTATGTTTCCTCCTTAATTGAAGTTTCATACAGATTGTAAAGCCTTGGATCCATAGGGTTTTGTGGATTGCGTTTTGGGGTTTTATGATTTGATAAATCGTTTCCTTATAGGGTATGATTCTGTTTCCTTGATTGATTTTTGTTATTCTCCTTTGATTGCTGCTATTTTAGAAGTTGGTTATTCTCTTGGTATTTTTAAATCTTGAATTGGTTTAGCTGTTGAATATGGAAGTGAGTTGATTGTTGGTTCATTAAGGTTTTGAGCCCTAAACTTTAGGTTTAAGGTTCTCCTCGTTTATATAAGTCGTAGTATATTTGTTTCTTTTTATTTTGTTTTTTGTTTCCTGGAGTGATCGATTTTAGGGTTTTGTTATGGAGAATAATGATGGGATGAATAAGAGAGAGGCGTTTAATGTGTCAATTCAATATGAACATGGTGATGATCTTGCTGCTCGTATGCAATGAATGAAGGGTAATGATGGTAATGCAGTGGCTAAACCACCTAGGATGCCAATTAGGGGTTTGAATAACCCTAATTCTGGATTAGGATTGTGTAACCTTTGCCCTTTTTGTGTTCTGAATATTTCATTTATAGTCCTTTGATTATTTGACTTTTGTCAGTTTATTCAGATAATGTACCGTGTTGACGGTGGTGATTTTATTAGAATTATGGTGATTTATGGTTTATTGTGATTAATAATCCCTTTTGGAAGGTATTATTGTGTTATTTGTATTCCGGGTGGTTTGACCCGTGAATTTTGAGAAATGCCGAAAAAACGAGTCCGACACGTCCGTTAATGTCCAAATTAGTTTTGAAGGGTTAAAGTGTAAATATGTCGTGTAAACACTCTAGGTTAATGGAAAAGTATTTTTAAGGTGAATAAAAAAGCTAATTAACTTTGGTGTAAATTTAACGGTTGAGTTTTACGAGTATTTAAGTGACCCCGACACGAAAAGAAAAACCTGACACCCCATAGGATGCTAACCGGTCAAGAAAGTCAAGTGGGGGGGGGGACAAAATGGCTTAATTCTAGCTAACTTGTCTAAGAGTTGTACACATATATGCTTTCCACTAGACCTTTCCATTCATAATCCATTTTCATTTAAAAAAAATAAAACACACTTGTGTGTGTGTGTGTGTGTTTTGGTTCGTCCGCCACCTACACCACCTACACCACTATATATTTCCTAACTTTGATCGAGAACGTGATATTCCGGGTTGATACGAGTGTTTGGGTATTCATTTAAACAACGTTTGGGTTATCGGGTTCATGTCGAAATCTACATTTTTTAAGAATTTCTTGTAAGTTTTCAAATTTAAATTTTGTTTGTCCTTTTGGGTTTATTTTGATGCATAGATGTTAGTTGTACAAGTTGATCGTTATAAAAATTAATTTTTGGAAACGAAACGGATAAAAATGGGGTGTTTGGTTCGTCGGATATAAGAAGGAAAAAAGGGGTTTTTGTAGTTTTGATATTGTGGTCGTGATGGTTGAATAACATATGTTGCTAGATAGCTTATTTTTTTATAGTAGCTTGTATAGCTTATTCGAGCTTATTTTTAAGCTATTTCATGGCTTATTTGGGGCTTAAATGCCACGTCCCTTTTCAAAATCACTAGGAAAGTGATTTTGACTATTTTGTGATATGACGTATATTTGTGGACTATTTTTATAGCTTATGGTATTAACCGAATGTGATACGTAGCTTATTCGCTTATGGTTAAGCTTAATATATGTATTGTGGAGCTTATGGACTCACAACCCAATAAGTCTATTTAAGCCATGGCTTAATGGGAGGGCTTATTGTGGTCCGGATTATTTTCTACTTATTAGTATAAGCTTATGTATGTAAATGGACCTTGGTTTTGGACTTAATCGTATTTTAGACTTATAAATATCTTAATGGACCCTTATTGGGCCTTAAAGCCCAATAAGCGATATTTAGTCGTTATAAGAGTTTTGACGGACTTTTAAAAGTGAAAATGTATTTACGAAGTGACATTGAACGATATTTTGGAAAAACGTTTTAGTAAACATTAAAGATTGAGATTTTGGAATTTTGTCGAAAAGTGTCGAATTGGTAAAAAGTATTGAAAATAAGGTTTGAAACCTTGGAAAACGTTGTATGAGCGTACGGGTCATGTCGAAATTTCGTAAAAAGTTTATACTTAGAAATTTTACATAAAAACATGACTTTTGAATTTTAAATAATAAAATATTATTTAATTATTTTATTTATTTAATAAATTCACTAAAAGACGAAAAATATAATTTTTCTCGAAACTTCTCAAATATGTTTATTATGAGTAAACGTTCCATTTTCAACTCTAATATGATTATTTTCACGGTGACTAAGGTTACCGAATGGACTTACTCGAGATATATTTATAATTATTAATTATAAATATTTACGTATATTACTTATCTATTTCTCTAAATAGTATAAGTATGTATTATTGAGTAATGGGATTGATATGATTGTTGGGATATGTCGTCAACCATCACACCACTAAATTGTTATGAGTAATTGTACAACGCGTCTAAACTCTATGCATCAAACGTGAAGATTGTTTTGGAAATGGATGATTAAATTGAGACATTAACTGGACTAGGTCGTGTACGGGCGTCGTTGCAATTACTTGTGTGATTGAGATTTGGTTGCTAAAGACTTGCTTGAGGTGAGTTCTCGTAGCCCTATTTTTATTGTCTTTTCCGTTAGGGGAAAATGATACTCAAATGTGTTTTGAAATGTTTTGAATTGATCTTTGCGAAATGTGGTTTTGTTTTTGGGACAAGCTATGTGCTTATGCCTGCTATGTGAATATTATGTGCTGCATGATTGTTTGGATCAGATGGGTACGCCTACCCAGTATTTGTGTGATTATTGGAGCGGATGGGTACGCCTACCCTAGTTTGTGTGTGGTCCTGCCTTAATTTTTGTGCTCCAGCTAGTAGGCCCTTTAGGTGCGTAAGTGACATATGGTGATTGACTAGCAGGGATGCTATGTCAGGGATTGTTTGCATATATATTCACTGTCATATAGCATTATTGTCAACTGTTTGAGATATTGGCACAACTTTTGGGTTTAAGGTCAAACCTACGAGCCCACCAACATTATTGTTGACATTTTCGAGTATCATTTTTAGGTAAAGTGAAAGAGGAATAGGTTGGTGATTGTGATAGCAGACTTAGAAGTATCCCGAGTGGATTTTCATGTGAAGTCTTGCTTGTTTATTTTATTTGGCTTTAGTATTTGGAAGTTTCGGTTTAAGTTTGGATTTTGGACCCCTTTGTGGGCTATTGGTTATTGTAAGAGATTTTGGATTTGATTGTGATTTGGAACATCACTCGAGGTTGTTCGAGGTTGGTGGTCTTCGTAACACTTGACGTTTATGCATTTTAGTTTTCTCTATTTTGTATCTTGTGTTAGTCTATCAGCTCTTAATTCATTGACTTCATTCTTGTGTTGCTTCAAAATGTCATAAGGTTTGTGGTAGGAGACAGTCTTCAACTCTTGACTCTGCTTAACAAGTGTCATAAACCTTTGCCATTTTGGTTGTAATTAAAGTAAGAACTGGACATTCACTTAATGATTGGTAACATCACACTTATTTCTGACAAGCTCATTCATCATCTTGTAAAACCTTGAGTAATACGATTCAAGTGATTTACCATCCCGTGATGTGAATTTTCCAAACTCCTAATATAAATTGGTTTCAAGATCTTGAACATTGATTGAGTCACCTTGTTTCAACCTTTTAATTGCTTTCCACATCTCACATGCATTTGGACAAGCATCAACTGTGGAGTAGATTATTATCTTCCTGTGAGAATTATATAACTAGCTTCAGCTTCAGCTTATCAATTGGTTTCTAGTGTCTTGTGACACATTTTAATAGTTCTCCATATGTTACCCTTCCTGTAGTGGTTTTGAACGACCTTCTGCAACTGGAAAAGTCTTCTCAGGTCCATTTGAACATTTGTAAGGGTGGGAGGATTCTGGTGACAATTTATTGGATGTGTTACATTGGTTAGGGTTGGTGTCGAATGTATTGTGATTCGAATTTCCATTTACGTAATTTCTAGGTGCTAACATTGGTGGGACGGTCTTTACCACCTGATTCCATGATGGAATTTTTTGAAGAGCATTTGATGTTTGAGTTTAGAATTGGTATTGGATTTGACATTTTTTGATGTTGTGAAATGGATATCGATTTAAGGTTTGTGAAGTGATTTGGATTGTGGTTTGATTAACTTTAATGTTGTGTATATCTCTCAAGTTGAATGGTATAAATCTCCATTAGGAAAAGTGATAAATAACTTAGCAAAGTGTAGAAATATCCCTTAGGGATAAAGTATATAAATCTCCTTAGGAAAGTGTATAAATCTCCTTAGGAAAAGTGTATAAATCTTCTTAGCAAAGCGTATAAATCTCCTTAGCCAAGTGTATAAATCTCTTTAGCAAAGTGTATAAACCTCCTTAAGAAAAGTGTATAAATCTCCTTTAGACTACGTATAAAAAGCGCCCTTTAAGACTGCCTATAAAAAGCGCCCTTTAAGACTGCGTATAAAAAGCGCCCTTATGAACTGCGTATATAAAAAGGCCCTTTAAAGACACGTATAATCTCACTCTAAAAACATATAAATCGCCCCCTCTGAAAACATATAAATCGCCGGATTTCAATAAGTATAAATCGCCGGATCTAAACTCGTATAAATCGCCATCTCTGAAAAGCGTATAGATCGCTGGATCAATAAGCTCGTATAAATCGCCGTCTCAGAAAAGCGTATAAATCGCTAGATCTGAAAAGCGTATAAATCGTCGTCTCTGAAAAGTGTATAAATCGCCAGATCTGAAAAGCGTATATTCACCCCTTAAGCGTATAAAAAAAAAAATGCTGCCTTCAAAAACGCGTATAAAAAGCGTATTCAAAAACTTCAAATCGCTTAATGACACAATTTTTGACGTTTTTGATTGATTTTTCTTGTACAACAAACTATCCTAAGCGTAGTAGAAGCATAAAAACACAAACTTTAAGGTTTTTAACACAAAAAAAATTCGGATCAAGATTCTTAAATACAAAAACTTTTTAACTAAAAAAACTTATATAAAGATGAAAATTTTTGATGTTTTTCAAAGTTCTTCTTGGACAACTAGCTTATACTAAGATATATTAAGAAGAAAGTTGCAAGCTTTATGGTTTTTGAACACACAAAAAATGAAACCCTTTTTGTGTAGTGTTCGAACCAAAGAAAACAAAGAAGAAGAAAAACGCATTTAAGAATCACATAAAACCCCTTGGCGAATGACACCACTTGTTATCCCAAATATCTAATCCATAACACAACTAATAAGCATACCAATAAGCCCCCAATAAGCACGAACCAAATAAGAGAAAAAGAAGAAAAGAGAAAGAAATTTAGAGAGAGAAAGTAGAGAGAGAATGAAGAGAGTTAGATGATTACTATGTGAGAAAATAGTAACCAACACCCTCCTAACATGCTAGGAGGGGTCTATTTATAGTCCAAGGTCATTGTTGGCTCGTGGGCTTTTGCTTATGGGTCGGGCTTGGCTTGTGTTGGGCTTTTAGCCTGAAACATGGACAATATTAGCTTAAAGTCCAATCCCGTTGAACCCGACTAGCCTATTACAATACAAGACTAATTTATACAAAGACGACCAACGACATTCTTGTTCGACTTATATAAAAATAAGGCTAACACACAAAACCAACGCGAAAAAACAAACATGATATAGGGAGAAAACCAAAGACCAAGCTAATATATGCCCCTCTTTCATGACCTTATTAAACTTGGACCGAAGTAGAATCCATACCAGACTTCCATCCATTGGCTTGTTAGCCATCCAATCAGAACCAAACCTTATCTATCTGATCAACCAACCAGCAATAGACTTATTGGAAATACTCCAGTAGCCAATATTACAACTCCAAAAATGTAGGACCAAATAACAGCTCCAATCACAATCCAAAAAACCCATATAAGAGAATATCCCATCAACAAGAAGATATATTGCACAACTAGAATCTATATCAAATGTTTTGCTGCACAACCAGAATTCAGTCCCACAAGGAACATAATTATGCCAAACATTGGTAGAATTAGCATACTTAGAAATATCAGCACATATAGAGATATCAGCAAGTAGAGGCCAGGTAGAATTAAGTCAAAAACTAACTGATCTTTACCCTTATGAAACCAGCCATGCCCTTCTTGATTGTTGACTTCCTCATTATTCAAATTAGTGCAGATAAAAAAACTTGTTGCAATCCCATATATTAATATTACCAGCGGTAAAATCAGCAAAACCATAAATTCTACCCAAACTGATGTTAACCCAAACACCCTTTTTAGAAAAATTCAGACCAAAAACTAAGAATTACCAGTCAAAAGCTAAAACCCTGATAACAGGTCTAGAAATATCAGCATATAAGACGCGCCGCAAGTCATCTGCCCAACCAGAAATACCAGCATTCATGTGACTATCAACACCAATAGAGATATCAAAAAACACATAACCATTTTCATGCTTATAACTCTTATCAAAATCGAGCCCCATCCAGCTGGTGCATCCTTGTAACTAGCTGAACCAAACTCTATTACACTTCTAGAACCCAGTTCCAATGTTAAATCAATCATTCCAAACACCAGCATACATAGTGAAGAGATAAGTGACCCAACCTTGAATGTTGGAAAGCATTATAACCTTCCTATAACCCATAGAATCTCCCAAACAAACAACTCTCGTATCAGTCTTCTTCAAATAGCAAATGACCAGCTCATAGTCCTAGATCCCATAAAACAGAAAAATAATAATGCAGCTCTAATAGTGTAGGACCAGAAAACATTTTCAATGATAATCAAAAACTGTATTACACTCCCAAAAACTAGTGCCCATACAAAACCAGTTAAACTAAGTATCAATATTGAAGATTACGACCTCATCAATATCAACAATAAAGAATCTATTACACTTCTAGAAGCCTGCTTAAATAAACATCTCTGCATTCATAAAAGTATCAACATTAGGATTTTGTGGACATTGGAGTTGTTTTAGTTGCAATGAATTGACGCTCTTTTGTTTCTGGTTTTTGGTTAAGTGCTAACAAGTTCAATATATCAAGTATGAAGATGGTGATATGACTTTGAGGAAAACTTGTTCAGCTACAGATTTTATTTGGTCAGCCAAATGTGACATAAGTTGTGATGGATATAACATAAGTATTCATTGCATGTTTTTATTTAAGCTCTCTTGTTAATCCTTTTAAGAAATGTATTTGACTGATAAATGTGAGTAAATATATGTTTTAAATTTCTTCTAGACTTAATTTGGCTCAAAAATATTTACCTTTAAGTAGTTAAAGTTTGTTAATCTATTGAATACTATTCTTTATGCCAAAGTTTCCTTCTGTTACGGTTAAAAGCGCTTAGGCATTGCATTCTTTTATATTCATTTTCTGGCTCATGTACTTGAGAAATAAAAATTTCGTTTTCTATAGGGTTTTGGCATCATCAGATAACCTGCAACAATGTTAGGTGGCATGCTATTAGTTGCTATACAACCTGGTGTGTTCATAAGTCAGAAATTGTCCCTACTATTGCCTTGAAAATGCAAAAATGTTTGGTATCCAGCTCATACACCATATAGAGGCATGATATGCTTCCTAGTTGGAGGTTGTCATGCACACTTGGGCGCGTTGCTTATTGTTGACATAGGGGGCAGAGGGTTTGTAGATTATGAATGTATGATTGACGCTAAAGAGAACATAGTGGATGGAGAATGGTAGCGCTAGTGAGTTGCTTAATATATATGTTTGTTTATTATTAGAATGAGCATATAAGTGACTTTTCTGAAACAAAAAGTTATATATCATCTTGTTTTTGAAGTTCCATTTAGTGCTAATGTATGTTTCTTGGTATTTGGCTTTTGTTGAGTGGAAATAGTTGTCCCAAACAGTTTTTTGTATGTAAATTCAATAAGCAATCTAAAACAATCTTTCTTATAAGCATTTTGTGTTAAAACAATGCTTACAAAGAGGGTTGTTTGATATTGCTTATTAAAACTACATATAAATGGGGGGAAAATACTTATATAAGGTCCTACATAATCTATAATTTTCAGTAACTAATGTATAAAAATTATAAACATAAAGAAAGTCAAATAGCAATATGTAATGGATCGATGTGAGTCAAACTAACAAGTTCCCTGATTGTATGAATTTAATAATAAATGTTGGTTACAGGTTCCTAAGGAAAGTGCAGCTAAGTGGAAGGCTATGTCTAATTTTGTAAGATCTCTTCACGAAATCAGATTATATTCTCTGACCCAAATTGATCGCTTGCTAATTCTTTGACCCAAATTGATTCAGAAAATCACATAAATGCGTACAACTCTGCAAAAATAGAATAAAGATATCAAATGGAAAATGGGATATGTAGTGGAACAACTAGCTCATTTCACTCGTGTGCAACTTCCTCATGAATTTATACGTCTTCTATCTTCCATGTGTATTAGATTATTTTTTAATAGGATTATATTGATGAGTTAATTAGTACTGTGGCTTAGGAATTCTAAATATGTTCATAAATAAGATACTAGTATAAGTTACCTTTGGAGAGTGAAGACTACCTAGTTGTTCAAACACTCGTCACATTTGAGTATGACTAGGTTGTTCAAGTTCTAAACAAGCATCAGATATGCAGCTTGAAAAACTTATTCGAAATTATTGTGTTTATATAGGATGCGTGGGATACGAATGTGCACCGGTAGAACAAGGTAGCGGTTGTTTTAGAGGATGGTGACTTAGTATAATAAAATGCGCACTAGTTAGTATTAGTAATAAGATCTATAGAAAATAAGATATGGTAATCATCAGTAACAAAATAGAGTGCAAGAGAGTGGCTGAATGTTCTGCTGTATGAAGTAATCAGATAACTCGATGTTTAAAAGTTTGCTAAAATCTGATCATATGAAGATTAAAGATAACTTAATTAGAATCAGTAATTATGATCTAAAAGCAAGGTTCTTGCGAATGTCATTCGGAACTTAGAATTAAAGATTATGAGATTTCACAATCTTACTTGTAACAATTAGATTATCTATTATGAAGCATCTGCCCTTCACATTATACACAATGACAAATTCAAAATCGGGTTCCTTATTAAATGTTTATGCTTTTAGATATAACTAGAAGCAAGTGTAACAAAACTTAATAACTCGATAAAGCATCTGGCACTCTAGCAAGATCTTTTATTAGAAGATGAGAAGCCACTAGTTTTGTAACTATAAATCACAGTAGCGTCAAGTAACCCACTAGCTTGCTATGATATTTCTGTTTTGCGCTAGAAGATACATGTGCATGAGTTTTAAAATATGAAATGTTTGCATGTTTTTATGTTAAGAGCATAGGTTAATTTCTTTCAGTGAAGTTCATTGTGGTTTTCCTCCTAGAATCTGTATGGGTACCTGCGTATTTAGAGAACCCTACTTATGATGAGATGAAAAGATTTTACGCAATGTGATCACTGTATCATGGGTGCAAAATGGATTTTATTGTTGTTTTAAGATCTTCTTATGGCTACCATTTTCTGTTTGCAACGTGTTGCTTTTTCTTTTTCTTGGTTTACTTTTTTTCTTTTAGCAAGTCTACATTCTTCCCAAAGTTACTATTATGTTTACCAGTTACAAAACTAATCGTATTCTTTCGTCAATTTCATATGCAGCATGCTACGTGCTATTTTGACCGATGTCAAGCCACATGTAGAATTTGTAAAGAAGATGTCAAGATATGTAGGGTTGTAATTTGATAACTTTAGTTTTTGTTGACTAGACATATAATACTAGTTGTATGTACATGTCAAAGTACGATATGATGTTATTTATGGTATAATATTATTGCTATTACAGAATGGAAAATCTTAATGTGTTATACTTTTTACATGGAAATGGATATAAGTAGCATTTGTATTGCATTGAACAAAAGTGTTACAAATCATTAAAAGAGTGTTGCAACTGTGTGCTAGAAACAACAAAAATAATTGCATTTAATAGATTAAAGTGTTGCAATTATACTGTTACTAAATAATATTGTGTTGCACTTTGGTGAAGAAGTGTTGTACTTTAGTGGAAAAGTGTTGCATTTACTTTGTATTAATGTTGAAGTTGATTCAAAAAAGTGTTATAGTTGAATGTCAAAAGTGTTGTCATTGACAGTAAAAGGTGCCACATTTGAGTATAAAAAGTGTTGCACCTTAAAGTATTGCATTTGCTAAACGTAAGCAACACTTTCAAAAAGTGTTGCATAATCTTACAAAAAGTGTCACTTAAACCTAAGGCAGCGTTACATAACGCAGCACTTGGTAAAGTGTCCCATTAAGCATAATGCAACATTTTAAAGACATAATACAACACTTGGTAAAGTGTCACATTAAGCATAATGCAACTCATGAGGTGATGTTGATGTGATGGAAGGGAGCTTCTTGATCATATTTAAAATAAAGGGTAGAGATGAGATGGTGAAAAGTAAGTTGGATAAGTGAAGTGGCATAATCAAGGATAGATAGATAAGTGTGTTTGTTTGTCATTTGAATTTCAATCCAATGGATGAGAAGAGAGTGAGGTAAGTTGGATTGATGAAGTGGTATGATCAAAGGCTAAGATGAAAGAGTGTGTATGTGTATGAAATACAAATTGGTTTGTCAAAAAGAAGATGAATAAGATATATATGGTGAACAATGTTTTGATGTGATGTGGAGGAGCCTATGTTGGAATGTTAGGGGACAAGAAGTACACAAGGTACAATGGTGTAAGAAAATGTAAGTTGTCCCGTGTAGGTATTATTTAGGGAAATTTTAAGTAAAGAATAGTTTAGGCTTGGAGATGGTTTGAAGATGAGAAATATGAAGATGAAGATGATTGGAGTGAAATCAAAGGATTAATTTGGGTTTATAATCACATAGTCAATAAGAGAGAAAAGAGTAGGAATATGTGATTATGGGATGGTTTAAGAAATAAGTGTTTAGAGTGTGGTATGGAAGTGTTGTATGGAGAAGTGTGGGAGTTTGTAAGACATCTTGTACATGTGAGGAATACATGTGTGCGTTTGTAAATCATTTATAGGTAAGGAGGTGAGAAAACTCAAAGCATAATTAACCTCCAAATACCACAAACTTAATTAGTCACTTGGACTTAATCCATAATAATCAATAATGGATTTGATCACTAATCATCTTAATGCAAACAAGCTAAGTGCTTTGCATCTCAAGTAAAGCATATCCCATAACGAGAAAGGATGCGTTTACGCAAAGTGACCTATGACATAGTTTGACCAATAAGGGAGTAAACCCGTTACGTGATTAGGAACAACGTAAATCCGGATTGAGTTTAAATGAATACTTTCGTTTGATAGTATGTTGAAAGTGAGTTCATACTAGGTTTAGAAAGAAGTTTTGGCCTTGGCTAGACGCGTTTAATAACATATTTGAGTTGGCGTTTTGTTGAAAAATAGGAGGATTCGTTTTTTGCTCCTCTCTAAGTCTAAACCTCATTTGGAGTGTTCCCAAATGCTCAAATATCATGTACATACCTTTATTAAAGTTTCCACATGTGTCGAGTAAGAGGAAAGCAGACAAAACTAAATCCGTAAAAACGGATACCACGAATGACGCGCTGACGCGTGCCCAGCGCGCCAGTTTCACAAAATTCGTTTTTACGAATTTGGATACCGTTTTTTATTGTACGTTTTGCGAACGTTTATTTGTTATCGTTAAAACATAAAGGAGATCCTGGTCAATGTTGCACCAAAATATACATTATGCAAGAATCTAAATGTGGATTAATGCATGCATCTAATGGATGAATCTTAAATTTAATTATTAAATCCATGTTTTGATTTTTTATTAGAACTAAAATGACTCGTGAGTACACCTAAAAGCTAGTGAGAGTATTATGTTTGTTTTCCTTAAATCACATATTTTGTATAACAAGTGGAAAGCAACATTCCATCTAAGCTAGATGTTAATCCTTAGTTTTGAATGAAGCTTCATCTAAAGGA
Organism: Tanacetum coccineum; assembly: GCA_026074375.1. Taxonomy (NCBI): domain Eukaryota; kingdom Viridiplantae; phylum Streptophyta; class Magnoliopsida; order Asterales; family Asteraceae; genus Tanacetum; species Tanacetum coccineum. The sequence goes on from BQNB010014357.1 coordinate 22,880, forward strand.
TTTAGGAAATTAAACACACAACCTTGGAATATAAGTTTACTAAGTTTAACTGAGGGATTGAAATCTTAAGTTTAACTAAGGGATTCATCATGTAAATCAGATTATGTATGTGGTTAATTGTAACACTTGTATAAGTACAAGGTGAGTTGACAACTGTAACACCCCAAAATAGGGTCGCAACGGAATAAGGGTCCGGGAGTGTTACTTCATAGTACAACACCACAAGATACAAGAACGACTTCTATATGAGTCGTTTAAAATGATACATTGGATTTAATTAAAATGTTGTTACAAAAGCTCCACGCTTAAATAGTTCATTGTTGTAAAAATATAAAGATTTTGATACATAACAAATATCCCAAAATGTAATGCATTAAATCTCTATTGCAATATGACCCCAAAATGATGCATCCAATGTATCCAAGTTCTTATACTTATTGACCTGAGAAAAACATGCTTAAAAACGTCAACATAAAGTTGGTGAATTCACGGGTTTATGTATGTATATAAAGTAGGACCATAAGATTCAAAGTGTATGACAATGTAACAGATACAATATCACAAAAATGTAACTACGATTCCTTAAGCTCATGACACTGAAGCTACAACATGTATGTCTGCAAATTAATGATAATAATGTGCCCGTGTAGATGTTCAACCCGCAACATCCAAAATGTTCCGACATGGTATACGTCCGTTAATTCGGTACACCGAATCTAGTGAGCGCTACTCACCCGAACGGGGATGTCAATCTCAAATAGATCTATTTATAATACTTGCGCTTACCTCCAGTAATTGACAGTTCATGATTCATGGGCGTTGTGGGTTATCGCTACTTAAGCAAACTCATAATTTGTTTAAAAGTGTACTTGCGACCAAATGTAAAACAATGCATGTTTCTCACCCTAAAAGTTGTAAATCATTGTAATTGTATAAAATGGGGCTATGAACTCGCCTCAGTGAATGAATTGATTACATAAATCAAATGAGTGAATCGTCATGTAAAATCCGAGTGCAACCTAATTAATTATAGGTCGTATGAGTATAATGTGTTTGAAATTAATACAACAATATAAATTATAGAATTATATCACCACCTAATAGTTTTTCTTTAAATTATAAATGTCGAAACAATGTTTAAGTCACGCTTGATATTTAATGTTCAAGTATATATGTTCCGTAAAAATATTATTTTTTCCCAATAATTGATTATTTGTTAATAACACTTGATTTAATATTTTTATTATTTACATAATGTTATTATATAAATGGTTTAATCATTTTGTAAAAATAATATTTATAAAGTTAAAAACATGTATAAATATTATATAAGTAATGCTACATTGTTTTGTAAGGTTTTTATTAAAACAAACCAACACTATTCATGTCAGGAAAATAGTGCACAAAAATAGTGCATAGAATCTTTATAAAATCATATCTTTCTTGTTTTAACTCTGTTTTACACGTTCTTTATACCCACGGTTTCGTATTGAGAAAATCTATCAAAATATTATATTTATAATATTTATAAAAATTTGTACGTCAACAGTAACAGTAACCGTTATTTATAAAATTACTTTTTATAAACTTAATTATCAATATCTTGTAAAAATCATAACTCCTTTGTTTTAATTCCGTTTTTAGTGTACTTTATATCTACGGTTTTCTATTGTGATGATCTATCATAATAACATATATACAGAATCTATAAAATTCTGTACAGTCACAGTTTTTATAAAATAATTTTTATAAAAACACTTTTTATATATTTAATTATCGTAATCTTGAAAAATTCATAACTCCTTCGTTATAGCTCCGTTTTTTGAGTTCCTTATATGCACGGAATCTTCATAAAATGTACTATTTGAATAAATTGTTTATAAACTGTCTAAAAATGCATGTCAAAACAGTTTATACAAACTGTTTGTGTGTGTGTCTATATATATATATATCAAAATCTCGTAAAATTCATATCTCTATCGTTTTAGCTCTGTTTTTCGAGTTCTTTATATGCACGGAATCCTCATAAAATGTACTATTTAAATCTCAGGTCTATATATTTTATAAAAATTAGAATCCTTATAGAATCTTCTAATTTGTCCAATACACCATCTTGTGTATAATTAAAGTCCTCTACATTATAGTCCTCTAATTAGTCTTTTATTTCATAGGTAAATATCAAGAACATAAAAGAAATAAACCATGATTTCATGTAAACTAATTATAACAAGAAATAAACTACAACTTGTTTTATAATTTATCCAATACTTGTAATATGTCAAGTTAAGTGTTTTTCATAGATCTACAATATTTGTAACATCCTTTTACCATATGAACATATATTTACTTGATTGTGTATAACTTGATTTTATTTTATAAACTTTATAAAATAAATAACTAGTGGTGATTTAACAATATAACAAATATATATGTATGCATAAAAATAATTGAAATGAAGGTATGAGTTGTGATTATAAACCTTGTGTGAATGATGAATATGATGAACACACTAATCATATAAAAGCCTAACTTAATGTGTTTAAAGCCTTGCTTCCAAAACAAACCCTAGCTTTGAAAACCCTAATTTCCTTTCTTAGTAAACCTTTGATTTAAATTGCACCTTTACTTGTAAACACCTTAAACTAACCCTTAATATCCCTTGTATACTTGTAATCTTTGTAAAATCGAAACTATGAATTAATTTGGAATGTGTTTGTGAGTCGTGGGCTATGAAGCAAGGAGGGAGAGAGTTTTGTGATTTTTCTAGTTGATAAAGGAAGTAAATGAGTGTATTGCAAATAGGATCCTTTATATAGGCTAAATATCTAGTAAAACCATTTGATAATACCATGGTTTAGGAGTTAGAATGTCTAGTGTGTAAGAATGGTATGGTTTTGGTGTAAGAATGCATGGAGTGAGTCCTTATGTGTAAGATAGATGATAGGAGATTGCTTGTAATTGTATTAAACACATGTGTGATTCTAGAAGGCATTTGATAGATATTTCTTTGTGTTTTTCTATGGTATATTCGGCCCTATGTACACATTGGGTGGAAGTTTATAAAAGTTTTGGTATTGAGTATAATTATGGGTATTTGGTTGAGTATAGATTGGTATAATGGTTTACTTGTATGCAAAAAGGTTCCAAAATGCGAAACGTAAACATTTTACGTAACGTATAAAAATAAAATATAAAAGTTATTTATTATTTTTGTAAAAATAATATAACGCTTGCTTGACATAAACTTTTATTTGTTTGATGTCTGTTTACGTTGATTGTTGATTTTTAGTTACGCGATTTAACTAAACGATGAAAATTAAAAGTAAATGCGTAAAACCCTAAAAATAATCCCGTTAAAAAATCTTTGTCCTCAAAGCTTTAAGACGTGGCATTGGATGAAGATACGCGATTGGTGAAGAGGTCCGGATACTTCTTCTTGAATTGATCTTCACGTTCCCATGTGAACTTAGGACCTCTCCTAGAGTTCCATCGAACCTTGATAATAGGGATGCGGCTATGCTTCAACTGCTTGACTTCACGATCCATAATCTCCATGGGTTCTTCAACAAAGTGGAGCTTATCATCTATGTGGATCTCATACAACGAAATCACAAGTGTTTCATTGGACAAACACTTTAATGAGGTGTCATTACACTTTTTCAGGGTCATTTAACCCCCTAAATTGTGCATTTATGCCCAAAATAGGTACTTAATCATTCTTCTTTAGGTATTTAGCATTTGGAAGGCATTTGGAGGAAATACACGTGACTTGGGCTTATTTAGAGAAGAAAAGGACAAGATTAC
>BQNB010014357.1:28795-42727 GCA_026074375.1 Tanacetum coccineum
ACAGAGAAGACGAAAGTATAAGAAAGAAAATTTGACACCTAATGAAATTAGAAAGAGAGGCCAAGAGACACAAAGTAGAAGTCACTTAAGGACGTGTGACTTCGAGTCTAGCTACAAGACTCATAAATAAAGAAAAGTGCTTTTTGGGAGGCAACCTAATATTTACTTTTCCCGCATATTGGGAGTGTCTTGTGTGTTTTAATTCTTTATTATTTGTTTTATTATGTTTGAATTATTCTGTAATCATGTTGTGTTTGTTAGTAACTTCGTCTTATTTGCAATCAAATGTACTTTGCAACAAAATAAGTATAGGGGAAATATCCAGTTTTTAGAACCAATTTCAAACATTTGAAATAAATTATTTAGATTAATTCGAGTCATATGATTGAATTATTAATTCTCAGGTTGTTATGCAGCATTTTGTACAGGAAAATAACTTATAAGAATGACTGTAGGGAATTTTTCATCAAAACAAAAAAATAAGTTTTCACAAAGTGTGGAGACGGCGTCACGATTTACACGCGACGCTGTCACCACGACACTTGTGACGGGGTCAAGATATCTCTGACGGCGTCAAACGCCCAGTTACAGGAAAACTCAAAAATTTGAAGTATTTTTGAAAATAAACTTGTACAACACTTAAGAAAGTTGTAATTCTTTTATAAACTTGCAAAACCCTGAGTTTAACAAGTCTCTTATCCTATCTTTACTGCTTTATAGAGTCAACCCTAATTTGACACTATATATTATTATATCGCATATTTTATGCTTGGTGTAGTTGTCTTTGTCTTTGATTATAGGTTATATTTAATGAGAAGAAGCTTAGAAGTTCTTAGGAAGTTTCATTGTATGATTCTTGGAGGACGATTTAACCAGTTATCGCATGTTTCTTCTCCATTATTGAGCAAACCAGGGGAGTACTAGTTTCTTTTCCTTGTTTTCTTTTTCCTTTATTTATTTTTACGGGTACTTCTATAGAACATTAGGGATAATGTTCAACTTAAGTGTAGGGGGAAATAAGCCTTAGAAAATATTCCTTCATTTGCCATTTTCTTTATCCTTAAAATGATGGGTAATATATCGAAACATAGCAAAAAAAAAGGTAATTTTGACCCAAATTTAAAAATTTTTATGACACATACCAACGAAAACCGAGTATTATTAGCGTCTCATGGATATGAATGTATATGACTAGCACAAAAACCCACAGAATTCCACCCTGAAAATGTGAGGTTCGACTTTAAATCTATAGGAATTTGGGTATCTATTATTGATACCCAAGATAGTTTATACCTTTAGCTTTCTCGAGTTAAGGAGTGAGCAATCATGTGTATCTATTCCGTCGTTACGGATGTGTATATGTGGTTTTGTCGCCTTTTCTGGAGCATTGAGATCGGTTTAAACTATATGAGTGTACCGGTAATGTATTAAATTCTAGAACTTATTATTGTGATGCATCCCGAGACCGCATAGTAAGCATTAGGATTTGCTAGATAAAAGGCACTAGGATTAACCCATGTTTTAAACTTGTAATTGTTATGATGGTCACACCGATCATGTAACTATCCCACACCCTTTCCATGTACTCATTTTTAGTGCAGGATACCCCTAGTACAACCCTCCGAGCCTATCCTTTTTCACGGTTCTTCTAATTTTCTAGTTAAGCCAAACTATTAATGAAGAGCATTGTCACCCTTAAACCAATCGTTACACCTAAATCGCCTTAGCCTACCTTGTATGTACTCACTTTTAGTACATTATTGTTTTAACCCAAAGTTAATTATTTGAGTACACCTATGCTAAGTCCTTATCCTTGTAAATACTATTTTAGGACGATTTATATTCATGGTAGTATTTATTTCGCGGAAGAATGGGGAAGAAAAGTTAAGTCAATATCCCTATACGTTTGTTAGATGATCTCCATGCTATTTTGATCCACCTCAAACCAGGTCATTAGTTAGATTGTAATTATCGAGTATGTAAAAGCTAAAGTGTAGGGGTACGTGTTATAAACCCCATGTTGTGATGTATTATGTTATTCAAAAAAAAGAGATTGATGTAGAGTTGTGTAGAGTTTGTATATCTTCGTCCGAGTCTTGGCTTAGCAACCAAACCAACGTGTATTCATATAAATAATTAGCTAACCCTTTCACTCCAAATTCACCCAAAGCCACCCAAATGTATCCTATCCGTTTCCATTTCCATTATATGCTATCTTACACCTACACCCCACAACCCCTTTAAAAGACCTCTTAGATAGTAATGAATTATGCTTGCGCCTAGCTGTGGAGGTTTGATCATTTACCAAGCCTATGGTAAATTATATGCTATGACAGTAAAAATGATGGTATTATTTCCGTTTCCCTATAGTTTTATAATTTTTTATACACCCGGGAGAAGTAGAGAATCCACAAAAACACATTCTATGAAAGGTTGCTAGTGTATGCTTTTCGTGCTATTATTACAAGGTCTAGAAGGTTGTGTTGTAAAATACTTTTAAAGAGTAGGTTTAATGACCCTAATACTACTATTGTCTAAGTAGAAAAGCTCATTTTCTTAAGGACAAGCAAATCCCAAGTGTAGGGGTATTTGATGAGGTGTCATTTTATACACTTTTTTAAGGTCATTTAACCCCCTAAATCGTGCATTTTTGCCCAAAATAGGAACTTAATCATTCCTTTTCAGGTATTTAGCATTTGGAAGGCATTTGGAGGAAATACATGTGACTTGGGCTCATTTGGAGAAGAAACGGACAAGATTACGAACCAACACCAAGACTCTACAATATTTAAAGTCTCAGCGGCTGGAGACGGCGTCACTATCTATACACGACGCCGTCACACTTCATCTAGTGACGGCATCACAACATTTCTTGACGGCGTCAGCCCGCACCGATTTAACTCGGATCTAGAAGATTCTACATTATGACGAGGTCACGATTAAAATGCGACACCGTCACAATGATATTCTTATAAATATAGACCCGAAATGAGGGTTTTATGGTTGTAACTTTAGAGTAAAAAAGGGGGACGAACCCTAGTTCATTTGGCAGCTTCTTAGGATGATTTTAGGGCTTCAAAACCTTATTGTACCTCCTTCAATTCATGTTTTAATCAAGTAAGACTATCTTAATCATTCAATATGTCTTGTTGTTTGATTCATTATTGTTCTTGCTTTATCTATAACATGCTTGGCTAAACTCCTTATTGTATTCATTTATGATTATATGAAACCTAGGATGTAGATCTTAGTGGTGTTGCTTCTTCTGATGAATATGCATGTTAGGCTTTAGAAAACTAGATTTTGTCTATATCGTTATTGATATGTCTAGGAAAACATAATTGTGTAGAAAGGATACCATCGGGTAATAGTCTTCATACTACCTTGCCCCTTATATGGTTGATTCACTTTTAATATATTTCAAATGCATTTAATATACTCTTGGGGGTGGGTAATAGGCTTCATACTACCTTACTTTGTGTTTTTGCCTCAACGGAATATTAATTAGACGGCGGGTTCGTGTAATCTGTTCATGACTTAGGAAATTATTACATAGATCATCACAAGTGTGACAAAGCAACAACATTAGGAGAAGCAATCTAGGGAGTAATACATGATTAAATGAATATAATCTTTTTATTATATTGTTATCACCATTAGTGTAGTTTATTATTTGGTATAATAGCTAAAACCAACTAAACCTCTCAAATATGTGATTTTACTGCTTTCTTATAAATACAAAAATACAAAAATAATCTTCTCTTAACCCTTAGAATTATGTTAGACTGCGATCAAGCCTTCCCAACCTATTCCCCTAGAGAACGATAACAACCCCCGAGTCTTGCATATACTACTACTACAACTGTTAGGTACTCTGTCTAGGGAGTTGTAAAACTTCTTGTAGAAGTCTCTTACGACAACCGCATTACACTTCTTCAAATTGGATATGTGGAAAGTACTATGAACCCTTCTTAATTGTGAAGGAAGTCCGAATCTGTAAGCAAAGGTTCCTACTTTTGCTAACACCTTGAAAGGTCTAATATATCTCGGGTTCAACTTCCCCCGTTTTCCAAAACGGATAACCCCGGTTCCAAGGTGAAACTTTGAACATAACCCTATCTCCAACTTGAAATTCCAAAGGCTTACGCCTCACATCGACGTAACTCTTTTGTCGATCATGAGCAGCTTAAATTATGCTTTTGATTTGAATGATTTTCTCGGTGGTTTTGTAAATGATTTTTGGACTAGTGAGCTGAACATCTCCTACCTCAGCCCAGCAAATAGGTGAACAACATTTTTGGCCATAAAGTGCCTTAAATGGTGCAGTTTTGATGCTTGTATGATAACTATTGTTGTATCAGAACTCAATTAGCGGTAAGTGTCTATCCCAACCATTCCCAAAATCTATCACGCAGGCGCGTAACATATCTTTAAGGGTTTGGATGGTCCTTTCGCTTTGCCCATCAGTCTGCGGATGGTAAGCAGTACCCATATCTAAATGAGTACCCAAAGCCTTCTGGAACGACCTCCGGAAATTTGACGTAAATCTACCATCACTGTCACAAATGATTGAGACTGGCATTTCATGTCTCGTGACCACTTATTTCATGTACAGTCTTGTCAATCTCTCCATTCAATCAGTTTCTTTCATTGGCAAAAAGTAAGCAGATTTGGTAAGACGATCAATAATCACCCAAATGGTATCATAACCGCTTGACGTATTAGGGAGCTTGGTGATAAAATCCATGGTGATATTGTCCCACTTCCACTGAGGTATCTTAGGTTTTACCAACAAACCAGATGGTTTCTGGTGTTCAGCTTTTACCTTTAAGCATGTCAAACACTTACTAATATAGGTGGCAATGTCAGCTTTCATGTTGGGCCATCAATATAATTTCTTCATGTCTTTGTACATCTTGTCAGAACCCGGATGAACAGATGATTTTGACTTGTGAGACTCATGCATAATCAAAGTCCTTAGATCACCAAAGCATGGAAACCAACTCCTGTTCTTCAAACACAATGTTCCGTCAGAACGCGGTTCTAACTTCTCTTTCCTAATCATACCTCCCACATCTTCAGCCTTGAAGTTTTCTGGTTTCCTTGCCTCAGTATGAGCGTTTAAAAATTTCTTGGGAAGATCCAAACCAATAGTTATAACTAAGTCTCGAACCCACAATGGCTTAATTCGTTCTTTTTTGCTTAAAGCGTCAGCCACTACATTTGCTTTTCCCAGGTGATAAAGAATTTCACAATCATAATCACTGAGCAATTCCAACCAACGACGTTGCCTCATGTTCAATTCCTTCAGATCAATGATGTGTTGTAAGCTTTTGTGATCAGTGAACTCGGTACACTTTGTTCCATACAGATAGTGTCTCCAAATCTTTAGAGCGAACACTACTGCTCCTAGTTCCAAATCATGAGTTGTGTAATTCTTCTCATGAATCTTCAATTGACGTGATGCATAAGCAATCACATTCTCGTTCTGCATCAGCACAGCACCTAATCCTTTATGCGAAGCATCGCAATAAACAATAAAATTCTCAGCTCCTTTAGGTAAAACCAAGATAGGTGCACTACATAACTTCTCCTTCAATAGTTAGAAAGTTGATTCTTGTTTGTGACCCCAATCAAACTTGACCTTCTTCAGGGTTAGCTTGGTCATTGATTTGGCGATCTTCGAAAATCCTTTAATGAATCTTTGATAGTAATCGGCAAGGCCTAAAAATTGACGAATCTCCGTTGGAGTCTTAGGAGATGCCTAATCTTTAATTAACTCGATCTTGGCGGGATCCACGTAAATGCCTTGACTATTAATCACATGACCAAGGAACTATACTCTAGGAATCCAAAATTCACATTTAGAGAATTTGGCATACAACTCATCCTTCTTAAGCAAATCTAAGATTAACTTAAAATGCTCTTCATGCTCTTGCTTGCTCTTCAAGTAGATCAGAATGTCATCAATAAATATAATCGCAAACTTGTCCAAGTATGGCTTGTACACCCGATTCATGATATCCATAAATACCGTTGGTGCGTTCATCAAACCAAATGGCATTACTTGGAATTCATAATGACCGTAACGAGTTCTAAATGCGGTCTTTATGATATCTTCTTCACGAACCCTCAATTGATGATAACCCGATCTCATGTCGATCTTAGAGTAGACACTCGACCCTTGAAGTTGATCGAATAAATCATCAATTCTTGGAAGTGGATAACAGTTCTTCACTGTTAGCTTATTTAATTCCTGGTAATCGATGCACATCTGGAATGATCCATCCTTCTTCTTGACAAACAAGATCGGAGCTCCCCCAAGGTGAGGAACTAGGTCTTATAAAGCCTTTGTCGGAAAGCTCTTGAAATTGATCTGATAACTCTTTCATCTCGGACGGAGCTAATCTATAAGGCGCCCGTGCTACAAGTGCAGCACCGGGTATTAAATCAATTTGAAATTCCACTTGTCGGGTTGGTGGAATACCCGGCAAGTCCTCGGAAAATACCTCGAGAAAGTCTCGAACAATTGGTACGTCTTTAAGTCGCTTCTCCTCCGACTTGTCTTTAGCCTTCTATGTGGTAACATGTGCCAAAAAGACATCGCGTCCTTTTAGCAAGTACTTTTGAGTCTTTGTGCATGAGATGATGTTTAATCGAGACTCGTGTCTGTTGTTGCTTCCGTCACCACAAACAATTAAGATTTTATTCCCAAATGGAACAAGAAAGATCTTCTCATCACAGACGATTACAGCATGATACTTCGGTAACCAATCCATGCCAATTATGACGTCAAAACTACCAAGTTCTACGGCCATTATGTCGATATATAATGGATGATTTAAGAAGTTTAAAGTTCAACCCCGTATGATAGTATTAACTCCAATTATTTTTCTGTCGGATAGTTCGACATCATAATCATGGTCTGTTATCGTTGGGACGATATCAATTAGGGAACTAAATGCAGTAGACACAAAACTCCTATCGACACCAGTATCAAATAAGATAGAAGCATAGCGGTTGTTTAGGAGGAACGTACCCGTAATGACATTGGAGTCTGGGTTTTTCCCTGCATTTCCCACCGCATAAGCCCTTGCTATTGCTCTACCGTTCCTAGTTGGATTTCCACGGTTGTTATTTTTCAGCTTAGGGCAATCTTTCTTGTAATGCCCCTAAACTCCGCACTCAAAACAAGTGACAACCCTCTGAATCGCCCTAGAGTTTCTTTGGTTGTTAGCATTAGCATTAGCAGCAGGACTCCTACAATCACGGGCCAGATGGCCAACTTTCTTGCAGTTGTTGCATTTGGGAGCGCACTGCCCATTGTGATGGTAGTTTCATTTTGTGACAGAGGTAGAGATCCACCATATTCTATCTTCTCATCAGGCCCAGCAGTGTAGGCCCTTGCTACATTTTGCCTTTTATGAGGCTGTTGTTGAGTGTGGTTGTTCCTTGAGTTATCGTCAAGCTTTCTTTTGTTCTCAGCTTGTCTCTCAGTAAATGTACGGATCTTCTGGTCCATCAAATCAGTAGCAAACTTAATTGCTTCTTGCATTGTTTTTGGCTTGGATGCCATCACACTACCCTGGATCATGTCAAGGAGTCCGCTGACATACTTCCCAACCTTATCAGATTCTTCGGGAAACATTCTCCCACACATCAGTGCCAACTCTTGAAAACATTGTGTATAGCTCACAACATCAGTTCCATTAACCTTTAGGTTCGAGATTTCAATTTCTAACTTCTTGATTTCACTTCTTGGGCAGTACATGTCAGTCATCAATTTCTTCAGTGTTTTCCATGTCATTCCATATGCAGCATCATGACCAACAGTCTTCATGTAGGAATTCCACCACGTCAGAGCACTGCCAAGCAGAGTGTAAGTAGCAAACTTGATTTGGCACGCAACGGTGCAGTTGCTTATGTAGAATACATATTTCATTTTCTCGAACCACTGAGTTAAACTAACGACTCCCTCAGTACCCTTAAAGTTAAAGGTGGCATTTCAGAAAGTCACTATAGGTGCACTCACGAGTTATGCGCTCTGTCCTTCTGCGACTTCCTAAATCATGGCTATCATCACTATTTCCATTGTTTTTGGTTGCTTCATACTCAGCCAAAGCGTTAGCTATGCCTTGGGCTATCAATTGCTTAATAGCTACATCGGTCATAGGGGTGGTGGTTTTCTTTGAATCTATTTTCTTCAAAATCACAAGAAAATATAATACACATTATATTTCATACAATCATAATCGCGACATGACATATGCATAATATATAAAATAAGATCACAACACACAGTGAAATATACAACCGAAGTAAGATCAACAATGACATAAATAGATCGACATTCATACATAACAATATCGATAACATACATGATAGTTTTAATTATAAAATGGAAAATACAGATTCCTACGGCCATGCTAGCTGGGAGTAACCCATAATACTTAGCAGGCTATACATGATAGCTAAATGACTGAAACAAGATCCCTACAGCCTACTAACTGGGAGTTACCCATAAAACTTAGCATGCTATACCAGATAGCTAATAATGATACAATACTAACAACTACTACTAGTGTCCTCCAACTCATCTGGGCATGCTCTGTCTCTAGCCTCTAATGCATGAATGCGTCTAAAAGCACTAGTTAGCATATCACCTGCCTGCTGTCTCTGACACTCCATCCTGTTGTGTTGAGTCTGTAGTGTCCTAAAATGAGCCTCTAATGTCTTGATACTAGCCTCTAAAGCCGTGCTCCTACCCTCTGAACGAGACCATGCCTGTCGGCCAATAACAGCCTCTCGCTCATAATAAGAAGCCATAGAGCGAAATTATCTCCTTTCTCTTGTCAGTAATGAGACCTGAGCTCTCAATAAAGCTCGGTCATCCTGAGCGTCCTCATCACAAACCTGGAGCTCATGAGCATCCTGAATATGAGTGGTAACAAGATTTGTCACTCTATCATTGACCTCCTCTACGGCAATCATCACTCTACTCTCATAAGCATGGATACTAGCATCCATGGTATCAACAAATCCGTAGTCAACCCTACGAGCTAGAGTATGTCCCGTCTACCCAGCAGCAGCAGCTGTCGAGCTCTCCTCGACCTTAAACCTAGAAGCGGGAGCAGTGAGACATAACCTCTTCTGAAATAGCATATTTGTCTCAGGAATATCACTCCTACGATCAGCAGATGGTAGCAACAAGGGTGGTGATGGTACAGGTAGTGGTGATGTAGCTCTCAACTAAATCATGGTTGCTTTGTAGCCTAGTGGTGCCTCAGCATAGGTAGGGCTAGTATGTAGAGGTGGGGATGGGATCCTGGGGAGTGGGGATGATAGTGGTGATAATAGAGATGGTGGTAGTAATGGAGGTGTAGGTGCAAAAGCTTACTCAACAATGAGTGCCTTAGTAGATAGTAATGGAGAAGTATGGGGTCGAATAGATATTCGTACCCTATAGAGACAAGTCATAGATACTAGGACAATAGTCTGAGGTGGTGGTGGTGTAGCAACAGACTTGTCGGTCTCAAACAGTTCTGTCTCCTCAGCTGAGGGGACATGGTCAATAGCAGTTAGTACAACAGAGTCGGTTGGAGCTTGATGCTCCTCCTCCTCATCCTCCTCGGACGCCTCCTCATCCTCCTTATCATCCTTAGAGGACTCCTCCTCCTCATCATAATCTCCTCCATCAGTAATATAATCAGCGGGATCCTCCTTAGGGTCCTCTTCTAGGTCCTCCTCTGGATTCGAGTCAGCAACATAGCCTGATGATAGGGCGATGGGTGAAGAATCAACAAGTAGAGGTTGATCCTTAATAGGTACCTCATCGTCAGATGGTAATAAGTACTCTAGGTACTCGGGACCAGGTATGTAGTTAGGTGATAGTAGGTGCTCGGGACCAGGCACATAATCCGGTGATGGTGGTGCCTGCTCCAGAGACTACGGTGCATCATCTGGTGACTATGGCTCAGCATCAGATACCCACTAAAATCTCTATGGCTCAGAATCAAAATATACAGACGTGTAGGTAACCGTCGATGATGACATGACTGTTGTAACAATAAATTTAACTTATATAAGTATATTATATAAGACAATGTAGTATATACGTAATTATAAAATAAATACATATATAGATCATGTAAGCAGTCAATGCAAACAAATAGTGTATGTATGTCCATGAAAACTTTTGTATGATGCAATGTTTGTGAAAACGATTATAGTCCAAGTAAAAACATTTGACCTGGTTCTCTATAACCATGGCTCTGGATACCAATCTGTAACACCCCCAAATAGGGTCGTAGCGGAATAAGTGAAGAATACTAGATTATCTAGACTCACAATCAAATGTATGAAGAACTAGAGAGAGAAAGGATAGATGAACACTTCTAGAGAGAGAAAGGAAAAAGGAAATATTAGATTAGTGAAATTGAGAAAAGTAAACAATTAACCCTCTCCAAAGTGTGGAGAGGGGTATAAATACATCATCAATGGGAGGCCATTGGGCTCTTGTAGGCTTACCATGGGCCTTGGGCCTTACTAGCCTATTTAGTTTCCAAATATTACTTTACGAGCTATCAAACGATATAATGAAAGTGACCGACACTTTTCGTGATCCTAACAATTGATCCTGACAATCTCCCCATAAGGGAGGTCACTCCATTTTACAAAAACTTAAACCTAGCATACTATGCTTTGTCTTCAGTCTTGTTTTCTTGACATTATCTTGTGAACATGTTATAGTGATCTTTGACTTTAGGCTTAGACTTATTTTGATAGTCTTGACTTGAATGTGAACTTGAACTTCTTTGAGATCCTCAACCAAGCATAATATCTTATCATCATCTTGTGATCTTGTCGCCGTCTTGTGCACTTGTGACTTTTGGACCGACATGCTCATACTTGGTCTTGAAAGCTTGAATAAGACATCTTTCTTGAAAATCTTTAACTATAACACTTCGTCACTTCGAGAAAGACGTTCGGTATCAGAGTGACAAAAACTTCTTTAAAATTCTTTGACTTTAACACTTCGTCACTTCAAGAAAGACGTACGGTATCAGAGTAGCGGAAGTCTTGAAACATGTACTTGAGCTTTCATGATGTCTTTATAAATGTCGATCGAGTATGAGCATGTGGTATTGGTTTCGACTCGTCATCGGGAAACTGCTACCACCGTCAGGAAATTTACATAAATGGGTTGGTGATAAACAACATATGTGGACGAAAGTGGCTTTGTCACTTCGCCGAATATGGTTGTAACAACCACGGTTTCCCATTACTCAGTATAAATACTGCCTGTGATCATGTAGAATTCATAAGAATATCCTTAACAGGGTTTCACAGCTGTACTAGCCGTTCTCATTACCGGAGCATCTCAAAGCAGACAACACGGTAAGAGTAAACCGATAAGCTACTATCTTTCCGATTAAGCCGTCAGTTCGTGTTCAGCTTTTCTATGTCAAGATACCCTTGTGAGGCTTCCCATGGACATAAGATTAAAAATTGATTTAGGAAAATCAGTCGGTGTGTCGTTTTTATGACACACCAACAGTTTTAATCTTTTTAAATTCTTCGTCATTGTCATTAGCTAACCGAATCGTTTTCTTTGATATCAGTATCACAAGTTGATCTTGTTAGGATCTCATAAGTCACCTACCAAGAGCTTGTTTGATGTTGGCTCAAGCAGGATTTCTATCTTCACTGTGAATACTTATGTTATCATTGAGATGTTCTGGCAAAATTACGAGGATGATGCGTAGGACTCTTGACATATATTTCTTGTTTTTTACATTCTGTGAATTAGCAAGAATATTTCGGATAAGTGTCCTAATGAGATTTATGGATGATCTCTTTTGGCTCTAGACTCAATAGTGCACTTTGGTTTTAGTAATCAGAGGCTGGAGCAGACTGCCACCTTTTCAATACCAACTAACTCGTAGTGAGAAAGTTGATAGAAATGCGTGTAATCTCCATGAGAAATGAAACCGAAATATTTTGAGAGATTCTGAGGGTAGGAGGGTGTGCATGGCATCATGGGTCCAGATGTTAGTCTTCAATGTCAGCATTCATCTTTGTTATTACTTAACAGCAGATGTATTGGACCCGGTTTCGGTCCTAAGTGTAAGAGGGCTTTTCTTTCTTTTGACCTTTATCTTAACTTTTCTTTTTATTCATAACCCCTTCAGTGCTATATCGAGACTTTCATAATAGTACCTTGTTGGGTTTTTTCTGTACTAGCTCCATCTCAGTCGGCACTTTTCTCTTATTCTCACTTTTACTCCTTTTTTTAAATCATACCTATGGACTTCTACACTAACTAGTCGAATGTCCTTGGGTAGATCTCTCCGGTTCTGTCTGGATCATGGGAATGAATACCTATACCTAACCACCTTATAACTCCAAATAGTTAAATACTTGGTCGGTCTTTTGGTATCATTCATAACCTTAAAACCATTTGTAATGCTCCCCCTCAACATTTGCATCGATATTCAAAAACATTTACACATGAAGGGAGAAGCTTGCACATGAGTCCTTAAATTCACATCTTTAGCCATATATTTTAATCACATTTTCTCCCCTTATCAAAATTGTTAAATCTCTTGATATTTTGGATATCAATTGATTCTAATATTATGTTTTCTGGAAAAAAAGTTCCAATTATTACAGCTGAGTTTGAAAATTTAGATGCTCCTGTCAAAATTTTTGAGGGTATTATATGAGTGTTTGAGCACGTTAATTTGAAATTTTTTGAATTTACTAAGAAATTCTTGAAAATTCATACTCAAACACTATATAAGCCTAATAATAGTCTACACTACTTATTCACATATTCACAAGATTTATTATATACAGGAGAATGACCTGTAATAAGATAAGACATCATATGCCAAAGTCATATTGTCCGTTCAAGCAGTCTGAAGTCTTCTTCGTATTCTCTCCCTCCAACAAACTTCTCCAAATTCCTCGTCAATCTCCTCTCAAACAGCTGCTGATCGATCGCCTTGGTCATGATGAAGGACCTTTTTCTGTCCAAGTTACTCCATCTTCTCTTTGGCAAGTAATCCATGGTCAGGTTGGAAGCAATATCATGAAGAACTTGTCAAACAGATGTGAGTGTTCCGTCACAAAACTTGTAGAGTTCATCCAAGCGCATCAACTTGTTTCTCTTGAGCTTATCTTGATAGATGATTCCTTGATGATTTTTGTATGCAGTGTATGGTGTCAGTTTGGAGATGCCAGATTTGAAAGTCTTAGGCTTGGGGATATTAAGTTTCTTCTGGTAGCTTTTGACTCCCAGTTGAAGGTCTTCCACCCGCTTAAGAATAACAATGTGTCTGGTAAACATCATCAATGATACATTCAGGTCGAAGATGACATCTCTCTCTAAATTGGAGAGTTTCTTTTGGACCAGGAGAAGCAGCAAATCTTCAATATCACGCAGATTAAGTCTTGGGATGTCGCCTTCTTTGAACTTGTATAATGTTTGATCTTTTATTCGAATGATAATCTCCTCCAAATAGCCATAACCATACCACTTCATCACTTTAACATGGGTTAATGCAATGATTCTTTTCCTGGAGAACACATCATGCTTGGACTCCCTATTGCTTGCATAGCCATAGAACTTTTGTCATTTAAGACCCTAGTGAGAGATACCCCACATAGCAAATTTGTCATAATCTACCTTCACTGGACTCTATAACGTCGGAACCATGTCTTTGATGCCTTCAATATTATCATACTTATCAGCCTTGGTTTTTGTTGTAGAATTTGTGTACTTCCTGCTAGAACTTCCACCTTTCAGATATTCAAGGTCGTTGTTGAAGAAGTAGTCAGCAGGAACTACTTGAAGACCTTGAGCTTTAATCAACGACAGCGGCTTGCTAAGGTCAAATAGGTATTCTTGGCCTTCAGGGTTGTTCCAAT
>BQNB010014357.1:50058-75266 GCA_026074375.1 Tanacetum coccineum
ATTTTATTCAATCTCACACTTTTATAAAATATTGTAAACATTTTTATAAACATTGCAAAACATTTTCTACAATTAAAAGAAATATTTTATTCAAAATAAACATTTTTAAATTCAAATTTTCAGACCTAAAACGGCTAGAAAGTTCCAGAAAATTCCCCCTACACAAAAGGACAAACTGGGGAGCAGCCAGTCTGGGGCGGTCCCCTTAAATACACGGGCGACCCCTTATCTTTAAGGGGACTGCTCACCTATTTAAGGGGACCGACCATAGGTAGACGCTCCTCTAGAATGTCCTATATATACTAGACTATTCCCCACTATTTTCTCACCTTTTGCACTCATTCTTTCTGATCAAAAACAGCCCACGCATCTCATTAAAATCCTTTGATCATTTAATCATAAAGCTTTGTTTTCAAGTGATCCAAGCTCAATTCCTCAAGTGCAAGAGAAGAATACTTCCATCATCAAGTGAAGAAGTATTACACCTTAAGTGTGTATTGCAATCTTGTTGCATCCATATCATAACTTGTAAATCTTTGTAAATCTTGTAAAGTTGTGTAGTAGATAAATCTTTGTGATTGTTATAAGTATAGTTGAATCTAGTGATTCATCTAAGTTGTGATAGTTAGGTGTGAAAGTAGAAGTGAAGTAGTGAAGTAGTGTGGTGAAGAATACTAAGGCGTGAAGAAGTTGTGTAGTTGTGAAGTTGTGTTGTGAAGTCGTAAAAGTAGTGAAGAAGTTGTGAAGTAGTGATAGATTGGTTCTAGCTAAGATTAGAACTCGACATCTAGCTTAGTGTCAGAAATTGATATAAGCAAAAGTTGTGTACGGTTTTCTCCGCCATAAGGGAGTTTGTTGACATAGTGAAGAAAACTCTCAAGTTAGGTGCTCGAGGAGTGGATTAGGGCGAAGAGGTGCTTCATAACCGAACCACTATAAATCCTTGTGTTGTGGTTTGATCTTTCTAACTCTTATCTCTTATTTCTTTATTTGTTCTTACTTATTTATATTATTCATATTGTGCTAGTATTGAATTCACAAAAAGTCAAATCTAAGTTTTTATAAACAAACATAAACATTAAATTAAAAAGCGGTAAACTATTCAACCCCCCTTCTAGTTTTCCATAGCCTTTTCATATGTTGATCATGCAGGTTGCTTAGATACATGTAAGAGTACATATGTTGGGATTTCCTAGGTGACAAATTAGTGAGTTGGGCATCGAAAAAGCAAGATTGTACAACAATGTCTACAACCGAGGCCGAGTATGTGTCTATATTTGCCTATTGCGCTCAAGTCCTTTGGATGCGAACGCAACTGATAGATTATGGCTTCCACTTTGATAATATACCCATGTATTGTGACTCAAAGTCAGCCATATCCATCTCGTGCAATCTGGTTCAACAGTCCTGCACCATGCATATCAATGTCCGATATCACTTTATCCAGGAGCAGGTAGAAAATGGTATAGTCGAATTGTACTTTGTTGGGACAGATTACCAGTTAGCGAACTTGTTTACGAAAGCTCTTTTGAAAGAAAGGTTTGAGTACTTAGTCGGCCAACTCGGTATGAGATGTTTGACTCCAACAGAACTGGAGTTCTGGCAAAAAAAACTGCTTGAATATCTATCAAACATTAACATTGTAAATATTTATTAAAAAACAAAATACAAAAATATAAAACCAAGAAAAAGAAAATATAAAAATATTAAATACCTCAAAAACAAAATACAAAATTAGAAAATTATAAAATACCAAAAAGAATCTTCTCGACATGTCTCTTGGCATCGATAATATTTACGTACTTAGAAATGTCGATTAATATTGACACGGGTATGTAAATAAAGTTCGAACAAGAGTTTAAATACTTTTAAAACATGACATTTCTAAATTTTCTCAATGGCTTATGTACATATCAGTGCATAACTGGGACTTCAAAGTAAGGAAAGCTTATCGTTAAAGATAACTTATCCTAACAACGGGAAGAGCAATCTTCTCGATGTTGAGCTATTTTCACAAAATATTCAAAGTTTTGAGCTTAAGATCCTGACTTTTGATTACTTCTGATTAGATTTTGGTTTTAAAAAAAAGAAAAGTGTACGCTTCAGTGCGCTTTATCTTAAAAAGAAGAGAAATCTTTTTCATCCTCAGCATTCCTTCAAAAATTTCTTGCTCGGGACATACGACTTCTAAGTGAATTTCAACTTAGGACTCGTTCTTCAAATAAAGGAAAGTGTGCACTCATGTACATTTATCCTCACAATGAGAAGATAACAACTTCTCAGACTTGAGCTGACACAAAAGGTCAAATCAAAGACATTCAAAGTCTTTAGAGCTCAAGTAACATTGGTTTTCAAAACCGTTGAACACAATTTTTTAAGAATTTCTTAAAAGGTATTTTGAAATCTTTCAAAATTGTGTATTCAACACTCCCTTCTCAAGAAACTGTCAAAATTCAAATCATTTTTAATAAATGGATCAATTTTTAAGGGAGAGTTTTTAAAACAAAAGCTTTTAATGTTCTTGGGAACATTTATAAAATGTCAATCTTTATGTTTCTAAAAACATTCGGTGGATGAAAAAGTGGTCTATCACTGTCAAAGTCACATTTTACACCACTGTTCATTAGGTATTCTTGAATACTCTTGCGTTTATCTTCAGATAACATCCGCTGGTGAAAGGTCTAGCATACTATTACTTGTACTACGTATGTTATATCGAGGCACCTTATCTCCATACCTTAACATATTTGTGGTGTTTTATCTTTTTTTACAAATCGAGTCATATTTTCTATAACGTGACACACATATACTGTTAAGGGAGAGATATCAGAAAAATGTTCTATTAATTCATGCAATATATAATTGGTATCAGTTTTCTCCCAATGAAACTTTTCATGTCTCAAATTTTAATCAATAGGTATGAAAATACTAAGATTTTATATTTCCATAGGGGGAGAAAATTGATTAAAATGTGATCTAGAAGACTCAAGGAGTTTAAGTGTAATCAAGACTTTCCTCCATGTGCAAAAAAATTTCGAATATCAATGCACATGTGTAAGGGGAGCATTTCATAAGAATAAAACTCCTAAAGTGTTAAACGTTCTGGTTTATATCAAACACTTTGATTGATTTTCAAATGGTTTTATAGTTTCAATCACTATACCCAACAACCAATTAACTTACGACTTTGATGAAGTCATAAGGTGGTTAAGGTTAGGTATACGTCCTATGATCCAACCAGAACTAGAGGGATCTACCCATGGAAATTCCATAGTTAGATTAGAAGTCCTTAGGTATAATTTGGAGATGAATGAGAAAAGGGAATAATGTTGACTAAGACATGAGTTATCACCGGAACAATCACAATATGGTGATAGTAATGACGTCTTGGTAAACATTAAAAGGGTTGAAGAATGAAAAAGAAATGTATGGATAAAGGGTGTAAAGAAAGAATCCCTCCACATAATTTAGGCAAAAACCGAGTCAATAAATAATCTATTAAAATCAAAAGATGATTGTTGGTATTAAAGAAAGTCGTCATGGACCCAGTGATGCAATGCACAACCCTTCCCATCATTTAAGTTTCTCTAAAAAGATACTTGTCTCATTTATCATGGAGATACACACGTTAATTATTGACATCTCACTCTGAGATTGCTAATATTGAAAAGGTGGCAGTCAGCTTCAGCCTCCTATCACTAAAACAAAAAAACACAAATTGAGTCTAGGGCCAAAAGAGATCAAATATAAATCTCATTAGGACACAATGTCAAAATACACTTGGTGAACACCAATAAGTTCTCAAGTTGTAACAAGAGTCATGCGCACTATACTCAAGATCTTGCCAGAACATTCAGAGTGATACTCTTTAGTATTTCACAATGACGAATAGAAAACCTTTCAGTGTCAACCCCAAACAGCACTGTAGTATGTAACATGGAAAATCTTGTAAAAGATTAATCATGTGATAACTAGCAATACAATGCGATTCAGGCTTGTGAATTAATGAGAAACACCCATATTTGTTGTTGTTCACTTCATAGTTTGCAACAATGATTCACCTATATTCGTTCGTTATCCTTACTTGTATGGGAATTCGGATATAGGAACAGCTGTGGGATATCAAAAAGTTTTGTTAGCGTCTCCAGATGTGTCAGTTCTAGATAAACTACATTATCAGCTGGAAAACTTGTCAAGGAGATTCATTCATGAATCGAATCCTGATGATGCATGTCAATATTTATAATGTATAACGATCCTCATGAAACCAAAGTTTAAAGTTAACGAAGCTCGACGTGTAAACAAGACACTCGTCCATATCTGCTGCTTTATTGTTAACCCTTAAAAATACAGGTACTGATGAAGGAGTAACTACCTCATTCCAGCTCTGTCACATTCATAGCCACATGCTCATTCATCGATCGACAAAGATAAATAAATTATGAAAGCTCAAGTACATGTCATAATCATATTCACCAACTATGATCATCAAAAACAAGATCATTAAAGTAAAACAAAGAAGAATTATCTAGGGAGACACTTACAATGGAGATTGTTAGTCTTAGAAACATTCTATGAGAAGATTGTTAGCCTTGTTGAAATATGGAAGATTGCAAGCTTTCAAGAGATGTATAAGCATGCTGGTCAGCAAGAGATGATGCAAGATTTAAAGATCTTAGAACTCAACATCAAAAGACAAAGGCTCAAGATCAAAGACCACATAGCATGAAGGAATAAAGTCTACCTTTACAAAGTTTAAGACAAAGACACAAGATCAGAAAAGGCAAAGCTCATATAGTCAAATCATCTCCAAAGATCGAGAAAGTAACGGTTAAGATATGGATAACTCTACCATTGGGGGAGAACGCAAGAATGTCAAATGAAGACGACCCTACCATTGGACGAGGAGATATTGATGGCCATTCCATTAGGGGAGATTGTTAGCCTTAGAAATATCAAAGTCAAACAAGAATGTAATGGTCATAATTATTAGTGTCAGTCTTACGAGATATGAACTTTGTAATAGGATAGTCGGGTTATACGGGCTTGGACTTAAAGCTAATATTGTCTATGTATCAGGCCAAAAGCCCAACACAAGCCAAGCCCGATCCAAGGAGAAACCCTAGGTGTCCAAGATGAGACAAGGCCTATAAATACCCCTTCTCATATGGATAAGGG
Source organism: Tanacetum coccineum (assembly GCA_026074375.1). NCBI lineage: Eukaryota > Viridiplantae > Streptophyta > Magnoliopsida > Asterales > Asteraceae > Tanacetum > Tanacetum coccineum. The sequence continues at coordinate 55,237 of BQNB010014357.1, forward strand.
TGTTGGTTACCTTATCATTTCATTTCATAAGTGTTTCCTTCCACCACCTCTCTCTTTACTTTCTTCTTCTTTCTCTTTCAAATATTTTTACCATGATCTAGTATTTATGTTGTGATATGGGATAGTATTTTGGGTTCCTATAATTAGGCGTGCACATATATTTGAACGTATATCCACATGTCCAAGTATAATTCAATCCAAACTACACGTGTATGGCCATAAGGTTAGGCGCGCAAATGGGCATGGCGTGCAAATCTGATTTGTTTTTCGTAACACTATTACCTATATGTTCATTCTGGAAATTTCCTCAAATTGTTACTCTTTCATAATTTTTTCATGTCCGTAAATAGCTTATTATGATAAATGATTTTACAAGTTTAGCCTCTCATGTATTAGTTTTTTCCTCAAACATGACCCACATTTGATCACGATAACATGTAAAAAAATAACAATGTCAACATATGTTATAACTATGTAATATTACATGTGATTAAATACAACTTAAATTAAGGATAATTTAAAATATCTCAAATTTTAAACATGTTAAACTAATGTAATGTCACGTGCGATACATCAGTTTCTAATCGTTTAAAACTAAATCAAATTACATACTCTAACATGTGTTAAAGAATGTAAAATCACATGTGGTCTATAACAGCGCTTAGAACAGAAGCTTAAAATGTCCTAAAATTCAACTATATTCTCAAACAAAACACAATAACAACTCACACTTGTATTTATTTATTAAAAAAAAGTATAATATGCATTTCATCAAACAAATGGTGTGCATATAAATAATCTCTCAAAATAACTTAAAAATGATCATGATGATAATGATAAATTGAAGGTATAGTCATATGCAAAATACACTATGCATTTCATCAAACACATAGTGCGCGTCTGACAAATATTTCGTCCACGACAAAATCTATATTAACATAACCATCTTAGTTTAAAAAATCTATAGTTGATCGAAAAAACTAACAACAAATTAACAAAATTTCGTCATAGTATATAAAATTAAATGCATGAAACATTAACTTGCACATAATTAGTTTCAATTAGGAGTCAAATACCTTATCTTATGCTTGAAAGCTTCTAGTGGCTTACAATTTCATGAATTGAAATATGTGACAAACATTGACGATGAAAACGATCACGTGATATGATGGTGATGGTGAAGGAAGATTGTAACAATGATAAACTTGATGAATTAAGGGGTTAATTGATTAAGATGTTGATAAGTAATGATGAATTGTTGAATTTTTACGGTTAATTTAGGGTTTATAATATTGAATATGATGATGAAATTAGAGTTTGAATGTTGAGTTGAAATCGGGGGAAACGGTGAGAGAAAATTTTGAAAATACACGTTATATCTGTGTGAAAAATAAGAGGATAAAAGAGATGTTTAGAATGAAAATTATTTATATAGTAGACAAAAATGCCCTTATTAATGTAAAAGTCAAATTTAATCTTCACCCGTGGATCTAACTAAATAAATGGTGGGGATTGATCCCCTGATATGCAAATAAAGTTTGGTATCTAAATGAACCATCTTTGATACAGTATAGATAAAAGAATATTTTCTTGACATGATTTATCTAACAGTAACACTACTATCGTATTGGAAAGATCGATGTATTCTAGGTATAAGCGGGCATCTTTTGCGACTTAGGTTTATTCCAGGAAGGTAATCGGGAATCAAAATGATTATGATTATCTGTTATATAACAAAAGAAGATATAAACTAGGAAATTGAGTGCTTCTTTTCATTGATTAATTAATGATAGAGTTTAACTCATGTGAATTACATCCGGCAAAGTATATATCACTACTACATAAACAAGCATCCAGACCCCTTTATGGAGACCTAATATCAAAAAAACAGGTCTCGAAATAAGAAATTCGCCCCCTCAAAATAATCCGGACCGGGTTTTAAAAAACCAACCGGTCTTGAAAAAAAATATATATAATGGACCGGGTAGATTTTTGAAAACCGGTCTAGAAAAATTGAAATAAGACCGGTCGAAGAACAAAAATTAGGTCTTGATGTATTTCTTAATAGAGACCGGTTGTTTTTATGAAAACCGGTCTCTATTTACGTTAAAAATCAATCATATTTAAAAACCCGAAAAAGGGCTTGACACCCAGCGGGAAAACAAAAAAAATTAAACTTCAAAAGCGGGAAACAAAATAAAAATAAAAATTTGGACACTCATCCCAAACTCACATCTACACCCATCCCTTCCATATTCTGAATCCCAAACACTCAGATCCCCTAATTAAAAACTCACAAAACCTTTAACCCGCCTCCTTTTTTCACCCTCACAACCCTAACCGCTACCACACCCACCATATCACCACACCAAATTAACAACTTCTCCAACGAAAACCTTACAAACAAATGGTATGTTTCGAAAATTAATTTATTTGTTAGGGTTTATGTCAAGTTGTGTGAATTATGTATATGTGTAGGCTGTGTTAGTTTGATAGCATATGTTATAAATGTATCTATGTAGATGTATGTGTAGGATGAGTTAATTTAGGTGTTTGCGGTTTTATATAAAGCTGTCATTTGCTACTTGAAATTAGGGGATGATGGGATTACGTTTTAGGGCTGATTCTTATTTTGGGGACTTTTTTGTGTTCATTTCATGTCAATTATGATTATAAGCAGATTAAGGGGTTGTGTGGGTATAAGCAGATTTAGGGGCTGTTTTGTGTTCATTTCATGTCTATCATGTCTAAATTTCTAGTCGTATAGTCATGTGATGTTCTATTTTTCTTGTATATTAATTGCCTCATTGAATGTAATGCAATCAACTATTAGTGTCATGTTCACAAGCTAGCTTTATAGATGTGTTATAATTTCTTGATACTTGTCTTTTCATTGTAAGTTTCCGTATGTTTGTTATTCATTTATGAAATAAGTTTCAAGCTGAATCAGTAAAAAATGTGATCCTATTTGCATATTGAAACAGCCTATGAAATGGGCAATGCGATTAAGAGTAGCGTTATATCTTGCAGAAGCTCTAGAAGCTTGTACAACTAAACATGTGGTTTGCAGCAATCCTCCTTAGATGTCTCCAATACTACCCTGATGGTGCAAAACCAATTGCTCGCTCAATGACATAGACATCTTTTCTTCTTGGAGCAATTGCAGTTTTTTTGGGTAAAGGGTTTCCCCAGTAAATTTTATTACGCCAAAAAACATTTAAGTACAAAGGATGAGGGTGAGTCTTACATCTCCGCCCGTTACATGGGCAAAACTACTCCTTAAAGGAAGGTACACAAAATGACTAGACAAAAGAAACATAAATCTATTTCTTCTTGCGATCTCGAACTCGGATATCTAGATTATCGCATATAGCTTAAATCTCTTGAGGAAGATCCTGACCTTCATACAGATCATCATCGTATGGCTCTTTATCATAGTCACCATTACCATAGGATACCCTCCATTGTTCCAGCAAACTTTGAGTGCCAAAGCCTACCCATTCTGAAGCCAAAGAACGAGCCATATCATTATCAACTGATGCAACCTCATCTTCAATATCATAATCACCAGGACACTTTACCTTCTTTAAAGGGTTACCAGCTTCATCCATAAGAATAGCTTGCCCATCAATAAGTAAATCTTCAAACTTGAGTATTATTAGTACTACTATTTTCGACATTCATAAAAGAGGATTCACTTGAATTAGCCCCGTTATTAACCAAATTTGTATCCCCCCCATTGGTACTAAACTCCACATCATTATCAACCAATTTAAGAACATCAAATGGATTTGAATTACTAACCTCATTAGTATGTGCCACACCTTTCTTTTTATTATCGTTAGGGCTAGCAATAGGCTTTTTAGGAACGGGTCGATATTCTTTATGAGGTTTAAAACCTACTTTCGGACCAACCGAAACACCTCGAGAAGTTTAACTAGGTTCTTCAAGTTCTTCGCCACACCTAATCCAATATTCTTGGGACATTCATCTTGAGTATGGCCAAAGACCTTACAACACGAACACCTAGGGGGTTTCCATTCATATTCAACACAAACAGTACATGTATAATACCCCTCCCCCATAATCTTAGGCATAGCCACCACGATGTTATCTTTCAACTACAAGTCAGCCCGAAGTTCAATCATTACTATAGCATAACTTGACATGTCCCATGATTGCAAGCACATATCAGAAGTATAAGAGTCAAGCATTAATGGAGTACCAAGTTTTATAGGAATTGCACTTAAACCATCCTCGCTAAACGCTGTAATGGGAACACCATGAAGTTTAACCCAAACCGGCACATTCCCAACATCCTCTTTCAGTAGATCAACATCTGGATTCCACTTACTAAGAATAAGCGGATGATTACGAATGAACCATGGACCATTCCAAGCATTGAGTTTAAACCATCCATAGAGCTAAATTGGAAAGAGAATAACCCAGTAGACGAGTTAAGCATTGATTTAACCAAACTAAACTTACCCCAAGTGTTCATAACATAATTAGCAACAACGGGGTAAGCCACTCGCTTTCTCAAGAAGAAGTCATAAGCAGTATTCACAAACCTTTCACTAATAGTTTGGATCGACTCTACCGACACAAAAACATCAATCGTATTCCCCCCTGATGTAAATAAAGTACGGATATTCACAGCTTTCTTACTCGATTTACCAATAACATTAGCATATAAAGACTTACCAGGGGTGTCTCCAACTATAGTAGTTCCCTGTGTAGGTAATGGTGGGTATGATCCCCTACCTATTCTTACCAAATTAGTTTGAGCCACCAAAAGACTTTGCACATCTATCGCCACATATTGCATTGTAGTTCACTGAGACATATCCTTCTATGTCACCTGAAGAGTTATCCCTAAATACTACTTTAGGACCTGACTCCTTTGAATATCTATGCAGATATTGTTTAACCCCTGTCATGGGTCTAGAACAGCCACTATATAGATACCAGATAGATCCTTTAAGTAATCCTACATAGACATTTTGAAACAAATTAGTTTTTATTGTGAACCCATTTGAAAAGTGGGTTTAGTGGATCGCTGATTAGCAATCCTTAGTGTCATGTTGTTGGATGAAGTCTTCTTAGTATAGTCAGCAATTTCATGAGCAATGCTACCACAAATGTCACATCCAGGGTAGTACTCACACTCATCAGAGTGGTGGTCATTAAAACTGCATTATTTACATGGTATGAAAGGCTTTGGAATCTTAGGAGCCTTTCTTAAAGATGAGGTCTGAGATGACTCATACCTGAGCCTTGAGCTTTGCCAAAGTCTTCTTCACACCAACTTGTTCAAGGTGTTCTTTGATTAAGTGGTTAGTGGATTGGCAGGTAGAACACTTGAGTTTGTTATAACAGTCCTCTGAGAGGTGATTTTTGAACCCACGGTGTTTACAAGGACCAAACCAGGTCTTTTGTTTGTCTTTGGCAGAACCTTTTTAGTCTTTTCAGAGATAGTTGAGGTTAGAGTCAAGTCAGCAAAAGAAATAACATCATTTGATGTACCCTTAGGCTCAACCCTTGAAAGTTTAGGAAAAGGAGGCTAAGGATCTTGATAATCACATTCAGACTCAGATTCAGAGGTGGTCTCAGGGGAAGTCTCAGATAGAGACTTATCTACCTTGGTGAATACAACTTCCTTTAAGGGAATTGCTTTCTTCCTTTAAGGAAATTGCTTTCTTCCTTTTTCCTCTCCATCCTAGGGCACAAACAATATTGCTAGGGACTTGTTTAGTAAGCAGTTGATCAAGGGTGACTTTACTAGAGGTCCATTTCTCAATAACCTTTTTAGGTCAATGATCTCATCCTTTAGAGATTCATTTTCTAAATTTAATCTAGCAATCTCATTTTGAAGGGAGCAATTTAGGGCCTTGGTATTTTTAAGGTCATTGAGCTCAGACTTGCATGAGGGAAACTCTTGATTAAGAGAGTTGAACTTGCTGAGCAAGTATTTCCTCTGATCCTTCACATAATGGATATCAACATGGGTATAGTCTAAGACATGTTTCCTTTCATCACCATCAGTAATAGAAAGAAGTCTTTGTACCTTTTTCATGGCGATTTTAACCTACTAACCCGATCTAGCATCAAGCTTTCCAATAGATGGCTCATCCTCAGTGATAGCTATAAATGCCTTGACTTTAGTGATCCCTTCATCCTCAAAGGACACTGATTCATCATCCTAGTCAAATAACTCAGCAACCAGCCCCTTTTCACTTTTACCCTTAGATATAGCATCAATCTTTTTGGTAAGGATAGCTATCTCAACTTTAATTCCTTTGTATTTTTTTTATGATTGCCAACACTTTGATTGTGTTGAGGTGTTAAATTTGTGTGAAACTTAGGTTTGTTGTATGTTTTGTCTGAAGAAGGATATGAAGGTGTGGAAATTTTATTTGAAGGACAGTCTTTCTGAAAGTGACCTAGTTTGCCACAAGCAAAACAAGTTTCATTAAACTTATCCATGGGTTTCTTGGCTGATCAAACTCTTCCAGACCCTTTATAGAATCATTTCTTATTGGCAAGAAGTGCTTTGTCATGAAACTCAGCATTCAAATCAGCTAGAAATTCACTGCTGCTCCTGGTGTCTTCTTCAACATCTGAGTTGCTATCCTTCAAATGAGTCTTAGAAATCAAGGCTTTAGAGCTGGGGGCCTGAATAGAGAATCTACTTGTCTCTGACTCATAGATCTAATCAATCAGGCCTTCTTCGTATTTGTATTTTCTAAACAGAGCAGCTAGGTTATCATTTTTGATAGAGTTATTGGCCTTCTAAGTTTAATTCATACCCAGCCATTTTCTTAGCAGGCTGTTGACAAACGTGGCATTCACCTCATCTTGAGGAATAGAGACACCTTTGTTTTCAAGACCGTTTAACAAGATTTCGAGCCTTGTGTAGGTTCCTTGCACCTTTTCACCCTCTAGTGCTTTGAAAGCATTGAATTTGAGTCTTAAGGCAGCAATCTTGGTATCTCTTGTATCAGAGGGTCACTCATGAGCTAGGATTAGGTCATTCAACATAGCTTTAGCAGTGGTACACTTGATAACAGATTTCGTAACATCATTTAGTAGACAAGAGATAATAATACTTTTTAATCTCTTATCTTGATTAACAAGTTTTATGTCCTCAGGTGACCATTGCTTTTGAGGTTTGGTTAACAGATTTGTAGAGATCGACAATGGTTACATGGGCACAAAAGGTCCCATTTTCCAGTACTTCAAGAAGATAAAGTTCAAGACCATCAAGGTAAACCAAAAACCTATCCTTTCAACTAGAAAAATCCTCTACATCAAAATCAAGAATATTTGTGACATGAGAACCTCCTCTTAAATTAAGAAGTTGGGGGAGATCCTAATTAACAACATTCTGAACTACATTAGTTGTAGTTGTGTTGTTAGTCTTGTCAACAGGAATAGGGTCAACCTTATTAGGACTTGAAGCATTACCAAAATTTGTTCCTAAAGGTGGTGGGATAGGTGGTGCAGTTCAAGACATGATTAGATCTTGATTTGTTTAAAACAAAAAACGGTTTATAAAAGCGTTTTATAAATCAAACCGCTCTGATACCAATTGAAAGTCCCAATTAACAAGTGTGGAAAACTAGAAGGGGGGTTGAATAGTTTACCGCTTTTTAATTTAATGTTTATGTTTGTTAATAAAAACTTAGATTCGACTTTATGTGAATTCAACACTTGCACAATATAAACAATATACTTATCTAAACAATTAATAGGATAATATGAGCAAATAAGATAAGACAAGAGATAAGAGTAAGAACAATCAAACCACAACTCAAGGATTTATAGTGGTTCGGTAACGAAGCACCTCTTCGCCTTACTCCAATCCTCGAGCACCAAACTCGAGAGTTTTCTTCACTATGTCAACAAACTCCCTTATGGCGGAGAAAACCGTACATAACTTTCGCTTATATCAATTTCCGACACTAAGCTAGATGTCGAGTTCTAATCTTAGCTAGAACCAATCTATCACGACTTCACAACTTCTTCACTACTTTCACGACTTCACAACACAACTTCACAACTACACAACTTCTTCACACCTTAGTTTTCTTCACACCACTACTTCACTACTTCACTTCTACTTTCACACCTAACTATCACAACTTGGATGAATCACTAGATTCAACTATACTTACAACAATCACAAAGATTTATCTACTACACAACTTTACAAGATTTACAAATGATTTACAAATTGTGATATGGATGCAACAAGATTGCAATACACACTTGAGGTGTAATACTTCTTCACTTGATGATGGAAGTATTCTTCTCTTGCACTTGAGGAATTGAGCTTGGATCACTTGGAAACAAAGCTTTATGATTAGATGATCAAAGGATTTTAATGAGATGTGTGGGCTGTTTTAGATCAGAAAGAATGAGTGCAAAAGGTGAGAAAATAGTGGGGAAAAGTCTAGTTATAGGGTCATTCTGGAGGAGCGTCTACCTATGGGCGGCCCCCTGTAAAGATAAAGCGGGCGGCACCCCCCCCCCGTGTAGTTAACGGGGGGCGCCCTAAGACTGGAGCGCTCCCTAAGTTTGTTCTTTTGTGTTGGAGGAATTTTTAAAAACTTCTAGCCGTTTTAGATCCGAAAAATTTAAATTTCAAATGTTTATTTTGAATAAAACATTTCTTTTAAATTGTAGAAAATTCTTTTTGTATAATGTTTATAATAATGTTTACACAATTTTATTAAAAGTGTGAGGTTGATAAAATTTTTCTTTGATCATCAAAATGTATTAAGCATTTATTTATTCATACTTCATAAGTGATATAATTTTCGAAAGATGAAATTTACTTAATTACTTGTTTAACGTTTTAATTTTTCATTGGAAAGTTTTTATATATTATGATTATCAAAACGTAAAAGATTGAAAATATTAATATATTTTTAAGGCATTACTTCTCTATCAACCGGTCATTTATGAGATGGGAGGTTACCATCGATGTTTTTTTTACGTATTTTTCTAGATTACTAAACCCTTTTACTTCACCGAGGCAGAAGAATCGAAAGTACTAGTGGGGCGTAGAACAAGAGGAAGCTTTTCATATTTTGAAAGACAATTTGTGTGACGCGCCAAAATTGTCATCGCCCAATGGATCCGAAGATTTGTAGTTACTGTGATGTGTCAAAATAAAGGATTGGGATGCGTGTTCCTACAAAGAGATAAGGTGATTATGTATGCCTCGCGGAAATTAAAGATTCACGAGAAGAACTATACCACGCATGGTTTAGAGTTGGGTGCAGTGGTCTTTATTCTTAAGGTTTGGAAACAGGTATTAGTGACTAGGTATGAAGAAGGATATAACTACCTATGTTAGTAAGTGTTTTGACTTTCTCGAAGGTGAAGGCTAGATATTAAGAGACCATCAGGTTTGCTTTATCAACTAGAGATATCTGAGTGGAAATAGGACTAAAACCACCATGGATTTTATCACTAAGTTTCTAAATTCAAGTGGTAGATATGATACAATTTGGGTGATAGTCGATAGACTGACTAAGTCAACATATTTTTTGGTTATACGTAAAGATTATAAGATGAGGAGGTTAGCAAGGCTATATATTGATGAGATAGTAGCAAGGCATGGAGTGCATGTGTCGATCATCTCAGATTATGGTGGAAGATTTACTTAGCGGGTTTGGTAGACATTGCAGAAGGCATTGGGAACACGGCTAAACATGCGTACGACTTATCATCCTCAAACGGACGGACAAAGTTAGCGTACCATTCAAACTTTGAAGGATATGTTGAGAGCGCGCGTGATTGATTTTTTTGGTGGTATTTAGGATACTCATTTACCCTTAACTGAGTTTTCTACAATAATAGTTATCATTCGGGTGTTTGATGTGCTCTAATTGAAGCGTTGTATAGAAGGAAGTGTAGGTCACCTGTTCTTTGGGCTGAATTGGAGAAATTCGGTCAATTGGACCAGAATTGGTACAAGAGACAACTAATAAGGTGATATTGATTAAAGAAAAGCTCAAAGCGGCTAGAGATTTCCAAAAGAGCTATGTTGGCAATAGGCGTAAACATTTAGAGTTCGAGGTTGGAGATCGTGTATTATTAAAGGTATCGCCTTGGAAAGGCGTGATTCATTTTGGAAAGAAAGGTATGTTAGAACCGAGGTATATAGGACCATTCGAGATCCTTGAAAGGATCGACCCTGTAGCTTATCGGTTAAGATTTCCTGAGGAATTGAGTAGTGCGCATGACACATTCCACGTGTCAAATTTAAAGAAGTGTTTGGCAGATGCTAATCTGCATGTGCCATTAAATGAAATCAAAATCGACAAGACTCTTCGTTTAGTTGAGGAACCTGTAGAGATTATGGACCGTGAGATTAGGAGTTTGAAGCGTAGTAAGATATCACTTGTGAAAGTTCGTTGGAATTCAAAGCGTGGTCCCGAGTTCACTTGGGAGCGCGAAGACCATATGAAGTATATAGTATTCCTCAGTTATTTGTTGATCAGGTATGGTTGAACGGCTAGTTAATTCGAGAACGAGATTTTCCTTAAGGATGGGATATGTGACACCCGTGATTTGTGCAGGTTAGGTTCATACCTATTAGATGTTGGCTAGTTGTTATCGTGTTATATGTGTGTGCTATGTGGCTTTATCTATGTGCATAAATTCATTTTGAGATGCATGTTCATTTCAATTTTTAATGAGTTTGGGGTATTTTAGGGTATTTCCATTTTTGTTCACGTGTAGTGACAATGGAAATGAATGACATGTTTGCATGCATTGCTACGTCAATTTATGAATGATTTGTCTGTGTTGGAATTAGTATGGAAAGATAATGTTTTATGAGAAGTGAATTAGGCTCGTGAAATATGAGAATTAGTAATGAACTTTCTAAATATAGAAAGTATTTTTGGAAATAAAAGTTATAAATAGAAAGTTGGTATTTAGTTTTTCATGCAAAAAGGTTTACTAATTTTGCCAATGTTTTTATAGGAAATTAAGGTAATGTGAATACTAGTATAATTAATTAATTAATTTAATTTATATAAATAATTTTTATATAATTTATATATTATATATATATATATATAATATATATATTATAAACATATATGTTCGAAACAGTTTTAGGAGAAAAAGAAAAAAAATAGTTTTTTTGGATATAAATTGTTATAAGATAGGCTTAGGTTTCAGCTTCTTCTAAAAACCCTTTAGTAAAACCCTGTTAAACATATTTTTTGTGCTCTTCCTACCCATTCCCTCTAGTTTAGACGAAATTACCCTAACCCCCAAGAGAAGAATTACGAAATTTTTGATCAAGATTAGGTGTAGATCGTTATTTATTCGAGTAGAACGTAGGTTTTGATTTCCAATCTTGTCTAATTCTTTTTAAAAGCTTTTGTAACAATACTATGATGGATATTACGGGGTTAATATTCTGTAATTAATGATGTGATTGTCTTGTAGTGCGTTTTTTAGGGCTTTAATTAGGATTTCATTATTAGTTGTAAACGGTTGGGCTTAGATCGCGTTAATTTATGAATTAGGGTTTGGCAGATTTTAGGGCTATGTTTAACTGATGACATCTCTATGATGGTAACCTATTTTGAGATGTTTCTAGTGTCTAAATCGTATTTCAAAGAGTCTACTTTTCAAAAAGTCTAGCCTCGAAAGATTTTGAGTTCTGAAACTTAGTTAAATGTTAGCCACAAGAAAAGTTGTCAAAACAGTAAATACGAGTCAGATTTAGGTCAGAATTAGAGAGGTAAAACCCCTACTTAAAATTCAAATTAAGGTTAGCTAAAACACAGAAGATAAGTTTTATATGTCTATTAACTTCCTCGTTAAAATTAGCCTCTAATTAGTTGCCTAAGTATGGTTAGCAAGGTCAAACTTTCTAGTGCGCGTTTAGGTCCGAATCTGGGTACTTTTGAATTAGGAATTTATTTGAGGTACTTGTACATGTGGTATTCTTTTGGGGAAAATGAGGTAGTTAGTAAACACCTAAGTGGACATAGGTGATTTATGTGAGAATTTATTTGGTTCAATAAGGAAGGGTTGAAAGCAAGATAAGTGACACTAAAATTCTGCGTTTTTGGGTTAAGTGTAGATCATTTTGAATTATGGAGGTAAATGAAGTTTTTTGGTTTTTTTAAAGTTGGGCATTGTGTGGGGTGCCCTTAGGGATATTTAAAAACCTTATACTACTTCATATGATTATTACATGGGCTTAAGCATTTGGCTTAGTCGTGTGTAACGCGTTTATATTCTATTGTGTAGCTTTGTGTAAGATATTTAGAAGCTGCTTGAGCATCAGGTGAGTTTCATAGTCCCTCCTTTTACATTGCTTTTAAATTGGGATGGAAATGATGTAAATGGATTTGAAATGTTCTAATTACTGTGATTATGTGTTTTTTTTAAGTGTAGGGACTTTACTTGGCTATTGTATGTTACGTGCTAAATGCTTATGTGTATTGGGATTGGGGGTAACGTTCCTACCAATTTGTTGTGATATCAGGATCGAGGGTAACGTTCCTACCCATTTGTTGTGATATCAGGATTGAGGATAACGTTCCTACCTATTTGTTGTGATATCAGGATCGAGAGTAACGTTCCTACCCATGTGAAGTGACGATTTTGATGGATCGAGGGTAACATTCCTACCCAATTATTGATACTTGTTGGATTGAGGGACACGTTCTGTTCCCATGCTCGTTTTGGTTTCATTTGCATGATAGCGAAGTAATTGTCCTGCAATGTTTGCATTAATTCTTTATGCTTTAATTTTTGTAATTGTCTTAAAACCTGACTCTCACCAACCTTTGTGTTGACGTTTTTAAGCATCATTTTTAGGTGAGCATCATGAGGATCCTAAGAATAAGAGAAGAGGCTAGAGAGACCATAGGCTGCATTCAAAGTTTAAATCTCCTAGTTTATTTCCCGTTTGATTGAATATTAAATGTTTGTTGGGTTGAACTGCTTAGATTTGTTTTGGTTGTATTGCATGTCTTAGTATTGATGTGAACCCCTTTTTCTTCAATACAAGATGACGGGTATCTTTTATGATTGTTTGGGTATTTTCATGACACTTTGTGTCCCTTATGTTCCGTTTAGTTCATGTAGTTTTCTCTATTGTGACACAATTGTGTTGTGATGATATCCATCCTCATTACGCCTTGCATTTCTGCCTTGGCGGGGTGTGACAATATTATCTACTTATGTGAACTCAAGAGATATACACAAGTGTATATGATAGCGATGCAATAAGTAAATAAGTAATTATGGAATATGAAACAGTAAGATAAGAAAGGATCAAAACCATGACACAGTGATTTATAGTGGTTCGGTAAGAAGATCCTCTTCGCCCTACTCCACTCCCCAAGTACAACTTGATGAGATATCTTTACTATGTCAACAAGCTACTTAGGCAGAGAAAACTGTATACGTCGCATTACACTTTTTCTGGGTATAAGCTAAATATGGAGTTCTACTTCGAGATAGAAACCAATCTAACTCACTATGGATTTTGAGGCTAAATATAACCTATCATTCACATATGATACTACACAACATACACACACAAGATAGTTACTAGATGAATGATTATCACAACACGTGATGACACAACTATAACTATATCACTTTGAAGATTGATGTCTACTTGATGTGTTTTTACAAAGATGGAATGATGTGAGCATTGTAACTGGATTATGTAACAAGTATAATGATCAATGAATATAAAAGTAAAGAAAATCGTATCGTGAAATAATATGGTAAAGTGAGTTGTTTAAAATGAAGACTTAAGGTTTCTATTTATAGGCAAACCTTTGAAATTCAAATGCTGTCCCAAACAGCTGGATGGTGCGACCCACGGATCCACCATTAGGTGGATCCATGCCTTGTTACGGTGGATCCGTCTAAGGAGCTGGGACAACATTTTGTAATTTTATGATACCTATATCTTACAAAATATTTGTTTATACTTATTAAATAGTGTTATTAGATTTTTAGAACAAAATATTTCTTATCACCGATAAGGAAAGATTTTCTAGATTTGGGAAGATTTAGAAAGATTGTTTCTACTTATGGTTAATCTTATTTTGTCTTACATGATTAATATAACTAGCTTATAATTAATCATGTGTTAACTTAAATCATTTGATTAGAAAGGGTTTATGCAAAAGATAATATTTTTCTTTGATCATTAATTATGTTTAATAATGCCATATTCATACCTTAAGTGATATGTTGTCGTCAAGTAAACTTTTGACTAAATAACTTGTTTACGTAAACTTTTACGTAGTATGACATTATATTTGTTATTATCAAAACATGAAGATCATTAAATATAAATATCGTTTTTGCGGGAATATTTGTATTAACATGAACATCATTGTTTGAACTGTAAAATGAGTTAAGGAAACAATGTAATGTTGTTGTTGAAGTTGAACCATAACAATGTGGTTTATATAGTATGACCCACAACCATATTTATTCTTTTTCATCAATGACACTGAGGTTGTCAAGAGTATTTAAAGCTAACATTTTTATTATTTATGTACTGTTGTTGTACTAATATATTTAGTTTAATTAAAAATGAAATATATTACAATATTCATAGAAAATATTACAAATTACCAACAAACCAACAGACTTCATAAAAACATACAAATGGTTAAAAACCAAACCATGTAAACCAACTATTTGAACCATTAGTGTTTATATCATCTAGATGTTGCGATGCATATTGCTGAGAATCGTATTGTTCATACATTTGAGCCGATTGTGCGTGATCTCCATCAAATGGTTGAGATGTGTCTGTGTGATGTTGCTCGTATGGCTGTGATGGGTTTGTCGGTTTATTTATAGCTATATGATGTGTTTTTTAGCATAAACTTGAAGTGTTGTCATATGGTTGATTTGTGGGTTATAGAATGTTGGTTGGTATTTTCTTTAGGATTTTCTTGATCTTGTTGTCTATGTATGTTTATAGGGCGGACTCAGGGACAAAATGGTTTATTACACTATCAGTCTGGGTCCCGTCTTGATTTCATCTTGCTACAATGTATAACTTTGGCTACCCACCTTGTGATGGTTATACAATTTATATTTTTTTTGACGGGACGGGCTATGGGTTGTCCATCAGGAGGAATAGCTTTCTAAATATGGTGCAGAAATTCCCATTCTTGCATATTTCCAACAAAATGAATTGATTCCGCGTAAGTGACTTGATATTTGTCTTTTTTTAAACCAATTTGTTTGCATGGACATAATCTGTTCCAAACCCACAAACTTGTTTCAGCTATAACATGACCACCATGATATACTAGTATAGCTGCCCATTTGCAAATCTTTCACAGCGTGCCTGTCTGGAAGTTTACTTCACGTTTTATATCGTCCATCTAAACTTGGTATTGATACAGATTAACACCGTGTGAACAATCTATGTGGTGTCTTCTTCTTTCTTTTATGCACTTTGTTTGCTACCCAATCAGTTATTTCATACGTCATATTTGCTACATGAATACATAATCAAAAATCAATCAATTAGTTCATATTGATTTTTTTGAAGTGTTAGATTATGTTTTCAAAGAGAAAGACATGCAAGTTCTCGACGTTTAAAGTATAGTCTTGTACCGTTGTACGTTAGTCATCGGCCAACCATTTACACGATAGTTCTTTTTAGTACAACTACAAGCATTAACAGATTCCACACTTTCGTTGTATATAATTATAACGAACTAGGTGGTCAATGCGCTCCTTGTCCATATGTGAGGACCAGCTTGGACAAAATCTATTTGGTATGTATCAGGTCTGAACAGCTTTTGTAATATGTCATGTTGAATGTTATTTCTTCTGCTGTATATTTGCCTTTGCAGATTTTCCAGAATGACCTATCAGTTATTTTTTTTTCTTTTTCTAAGATAGGATCATCATTAGATGACGACTACATACAACATAAAAGGCAAAGGGAATTCTTGTGTATTGCCAAAGCTATAACAGGATGCCTATCAGCATATGTGTAGCAATATTCAAGGTTATACCTATGCATTCTTTAATCATAGACATCCACCATGACCAACATGGACCTTGTTTCCCCATTGCATATTCCAAAAGAAATATTGATTGATTTGATTGTTTCTATCCATGCCCAACAGCTAAACCGATTTTGTCCGTTGTTATAAGACCACCTTTTAATTTGAGCGCATCGATTTATAAGCAAAGGGCGTTAGATAATTGACGAAAGTAACGAATCTGAAACAAAACATTTTATAAATATAGTATATTAGTACTATTGTTTTGTTATTCATAAAAGATGAGCATGATCTTAACGAAGAACCAATCGGCAATGAATATACATCTCAAAAACTCCTTGTTTAGTTGTTTTGATACGTGTGACTGTCTATTGGTTTTTTCTTTCTAGGTATTATGGCAATACTACCGGTTTTAGCATTTCAAAAAATATTCATTCTGGTGAACCCTTTATTGTTGTATCCCATACATCTTTTCCTCATCCTATGTTTGTGGTAAAGATATATTTTTTATATTCATGACAAAAATACTATCTTATTGTATTCTCTTTCCTTTTTAAAACACGTTATTATCTGTAACTTAGGAGTGTAATGTGTGAAATATAATTACTTTTTTGTTTGCATTTCGATGGTTAGGATATGTTTGAGTTTTGGGACATGTGTGAACATCATTCAGAAATGAAATGTAATATTTATCTATATTATTCCAACGTCTAGCACGAAGCTTCCTGGCACATTCTTTAAAATGATAGCATTTTAATTCATACCTTTTCGGGGCTGACTTGTTTGTTAAAAATTAGAAACCATCATCTAAAGATTTCAACCTAATTGCCAAGTCTAAAGCTTCCTTATTGTCAAAATTTTTGTTTTGTTTAACTTCTGATTCTTTATTATAATGCTTTGAAATCATAGGTTTTGACTTGTAAACTGTCTGTTTTCTGGAATGTCAGGCTTTATGACATTCGAACTTTCTTCATTTATGGTAAATGGGTTGTCGGTTTTCATCTAAACCATTATCACAATCATTTTGTTCATCTTCGTTTTTGTCGTTTGATCCGAACGCAAATGAGGATTCTGGTTTTGTGAAATGTTCATTTTTATAACTGGATTCATTCATTTAAAAATCACTAGGTTTAAAATTCAAAGATAGACCATTGTTGAAAAAAGACATACTAGTATTATTATTATTAAAAATAGATGAGTTTACGTCTTGATTAGATGGGCTAATTTTTTCGACAGTTGTTGGTTCAAAAAAATTAAAGAACATGTTTTTTTGATTGTTCGCCCCAAAATTTGTAGTTTCGGCTATTGGTTTATGTTGAGAAACATACAAATGTGCTAATTCATCTTTGGAACTACAAGCACAGTCAACAAAAAATACACCTCATCGTCGACATTGATATCAAAAGTATAGTCAAATGACGATAGCTTAACCGATAAATTTACTCGATAAGTTTCTTCCAAATTGAATTTATTCATCATCATTTCATGTAACACTGAGTACGTTAAATCTTCACCCATAATGGCACCTCGTTGTGTTTCATTATAATGAATTATACATTTGAATTTTCTTATATTTGACACTATTTTTTGTGTAATATTTAGTTAAGACTGTTTTCATTTCATGTTGGTTTCATGATATATATTAACTAAATTGTCTCATAAATCGCGTAAATTATAAAGTGATGAAATATATGTCATTGACTAGTCAATTCAATGTTTGTAAATACTAAAAGAATTGTCAGAACATGTCTTAAATTGTGTGGTAAATCTAATGTGATAAAAATATATGTCATTGATAGTCAACTCAATGTTTTAAATAGTATAGAATGTCTCACTATGATATAAATCAGGTGTAAACTATAAGGTTTGATGAAATTCATGTAATTGGGATCTTGTCTATCAATGTTTCTAAAATAGTAATAGAATAGTTCACAATAAATTGCAATTGCTAATATTGTTGTTAATGCATTGTCTTTTTTATTACTGTTTTTAATATATGAATTAAAAGTGTGTTTTAAATAAAATCTTCATACCAGATAAGATACAAAATATTTAAATAGAATAAAACTATTCATTCATTAATAGAAATTTACAATTTAACAAGCAAATTTCTACTCTTCTCAAAAAAGTCCCGCTTAAAAAACTATTTTTTACAATTAAAAGCAGATATTATCCACACATCACACAATAGATCACACACACTGTTACCATCACAACCACCAACAAAGCACATTATCATTATGAAGATGATGCCCTATAAAGCTTTTGGGTGTCATTGTAGAGCCGGAGATGTAGTTTTGCGAGAATCATGTAGAATCATAGAGGGGGGGGGGGGATATGTTTCCTTTATAAACTTAAAACTTTTGTATCAAACAACTAATCAAGTTTATACTACAACAACTATACTAAATAACATCAAACAAAGCATATCACCATAACATAATATATACAACACAAACATAGATGCAATGCAAACATAAATATAAAGCGATAAAGGAAAATATAAATGTAAAGCGATAAGTAAAAGAAAGTGCAAACCAGACACGATGATTTATAGTGGTTCGGCTACGAAGCTCCTCTTCGCCCTACTTCACTCCCTGAGTACCCAACTCGAGAGTCATTTCACTAGATCAACAAGCTCCTTTAAGGCGAAGAAAACCATACAACGTCGCTTACACATTATCGTTCGGAACAGCTAACTACCGAAGTCCTACTTTTGAGGTTAGAAGAACCAACCTAAAGTCGCTTTGCATTTATCCGGGTACTAAGTTAAGTACCTGTCCTTGTCGGGTACAAACAAACCTCTATGTTTTTTGGCCAACATACAAACCTTGTGTTTTATGCGGGGCCTAAAACAAACATAAACCAACTAATTCTAGTTTGGTGTGTAGTTATGATACAATTATGATGATTCAAGACATAAGTGTCAATTAGATGTAAAATCCTAATCTAAACATCAAGATCACAAAGCATGATGTTGTTGATGAAGATAACAAGACTCAAGGCTTGTTGTGGTGGATCTTCATATATGAGCTTGTGGTGGATGATGATGACAATATCTCTAAGCTTGCTCAAATAGATGATCATGTAGAATCATGCTTACAACAAATGAAAGTTAGAAACGTTATTATCAAGGGTTAGTAGGGTTTTAATGATGTGATTAATTGTGTTTTTTCATTATAAAAACTTGATTATAATGATCCTAATGTGTGTAATAATATGGAAGAAAGGTTGTGAAAAGCTAGCTTCAAAAGAAAAGCAAATGGGTGGTATTTATAGAAAACCAAAAACTTGGCCGTCAAGGTACTACGAATCCAGGGATGGTGGATCCGTCTGCCTATTTAAGTGGATCCGTGGATCCATGGGCCAATTTCAAATTATTAAAAAATCTTTTCAAATTATTTTCTTAGATCCTTAATGTACTTAAAAATATGATTAGATATTTTTCTAGAAGGAAAATCAATCTTAACATTAAAAAGGAAAGATTTGTAAGATATGAAATAGCTTATAAGATTTGGTTCTAAAAGTGGTTAATCTTAATTTTTCTTATTCACTAATGTGATTAGTTATTATTAAGTAAAGGATTACTTAAAAGCATTTGTTTAGTGGTGATGTAAGTAAACTTACAAAGGTTTATTAAAAATGACTTAATGATAAAATGGGTTTTAATCATTAGGCTAGTTTGTAAAAACATGTTAATCATTTTTAATGGTTTGTTAAATGGGTTGATCATAATGCAACTTAACAAACATATTCGTACCTTTTGTTGAAGCATGAGTAGATTCGAGACGTCGAGAAGTGTTGATGAATGTATGCGTTGATGAGTTGTGATCACGCGTAACTTGCGCATTTTACGTTATGTATTACAAGTTACTTGTTTGTCATAATTAAACCCAAAGGACTTGTTTAGTTTAAATATCGTAATATTTGCACTAACATATTAATTTATGTTTTCCCATGTGTTTTGACATTGTTATATTGTTATTT
>BQNB010014358.1:3089-60247 GCA_026074375.1 Tanacetum coccineum
CCAATTTAGGTTGACCTTTCAAGTATTTAAAGATCCTCTTCACATCATGAAGATGTGAGACTTTAGGAGTAACTTGGAAACTTGCACAAGCACAAACAACAAATGTTATGTCAGGCCTAGAAGCTGTTAAGCACATCAATGATCTAATCATTAATCTATATAAGTGAACATCCACATTGTCAGCTTCTTCATCCTTGACCAATGCCTTGTTAGGCTCCATAGGAGCGCTTGCTGTCTTCACAGTGACAAAATCAAACTTTTTTAGAATATCAGCCACATACTTGTCTTGGCTGATGAAGATTCCATCCTCCTTCTGTTGTACTTGCAATCCTAAGAAGAAAGTAAGCTCCCCCATAGAACTCATCTGGGATCTCTTGTGCATCGTCTGCTTAAATTCAACACACAAAGACTTCTTTGTAGACCTAAAGATGATATCATTAACATAAACTTGTACTAACAGGATATCACCTCTGTCCTTCTTGATGAACAAGGTTTTATCAATAGTGCCTCTTCTGTATCCATTTTCTAATAAGTAGGTAGACAAGGTATGTGTGCCAACCTCCTTTTCTACCTTATAAACTTTATCAGGGAACTGTGGATCTTCAAAACCAGGAGGTTGGCACACATACACCTCCTCTTTAATGATACCATATAAAAAGGCACTCTTCACATCCATCTGGTACACAATAAACCCCATAAATGATGCATAGGCCAAAAATAACCTAATTGTTTCTATCCTAGCAACAGGAGCAAAAACCTCATCATAATTAATTCCTTCTTCTTGGGTGTACCTTGTGCCACCAGTCTTGCCTTGTTTCTAACTATAATTCCTCTCTCATCTTTCTTGTTTCTATAGACCCATTTTATTCCAATGGCATACTTGCCTTTGGGTAAATCAACCAATCTCTAAACCTTCTGCAATCTAAATTGTAGCAACTCATCTTGCATTGCCTCTATCCAACTTGGATCTCTCAAATCTTGTGTCACCTTCTTGGGTTCTATTTGTGAGAGAAAACAGGCAAATAAGCAGTTTTAATAATCCTTGTGGTTGGTTCTCCTCTGATTTTTGATGTAACTGGCCATAGCATGTTCTTGAGCAGACTTGGTCATTCTCCTAGTTTGGGGTGCTGAAAATAGGTCCCCTATGATTTGCTCTTTAGGATGATCCTTGTGAATCCTGGTTGTGGGAATAGGACTGACATTCATGGTTGTTTCTAAGTTGTTAAGGTCAGCCTCTGCACCCTCATCTTCATCATCATATGCACCACTAAAGATACCAGTATTTAGAAGATCAACAGTATCCTCCAAATCAGGCATAAGAGGATCAGTTGGAAGATCATCAGCATTATCAAAACTTTACCCAGCAACACTAACAGATGGACTAATAGTAGAAACTCTGTTAGTGCTGTTAGCATAACCTTCCTTCTGTTGAACAAGCAAATTATCTAATTCAACTCTAAAATCTTGCACATTCTGGTCATCTTCTTTATTTGAAGCTCCTCCTTCCTTCTCTTGACCATTTCTTTCACCATCATTTGCTGGTTCTTCATTAGTCTTTTTACCAGCATCATTAGCAATTGCATCCTTTGAGCTCTATCCATCCATGTGAGAAAAAAAAGAATAAGGATGTGTAGTTAAAAATCCCTCATAACCACACCTTCGACCCGACCACCCCTTCCGCATATCCTCCTGATCCCCCCACCTTAACATCACAACATTCCACACCACCCCCGACCCTTTACCGTCCCCCACACCAATCGACATCAAATTACCAACCACTACCCCCAATCTTCCCTCCCTCCTCACCCACCAATCAACTCCCCATTCATCCACCCACGCTCCCCCCCCCCCCCCCACCACCCTAACCCTGTTCACCCGCGCCCCCCACTTCCCCGCCTCCCACCCATTCCCCCAATAGCGGACACCCCTCCTCGTCAACCCGAATTCATCCACAATCACCAAGCAACCGGCCAACCTATATACGCTATGAAACTAACCATGCACAACAAACAAAGATGTAATGTCAAGCGACCAACGACATCTCCCATCCTCTCCCCACTTGGTCCACTTCCAGCACCAAGTAAGATATAATCAGAAAGACAAAAAAATCCGGTTCTCCTCATGCTAACATAGTACACCGTGTTAAACTATCCCAAAAAAGCCTGGCAATTAAATAAGCATCTAACCAATAACCCACCCAACCATCACCATCCAAATTTTCTAGGGCATTTCTATGTATTAACGAAAGCTCACTACAGACAACCCAAATGTCGCAATAAAACTTATACAAAATGAAAAGGTGTTCTACCAAGTAATAGTTCAAGGTGTCTTGTATGATGAGGCATGGTTCACTAAAACCCTATTCACACAATATAAGCAAGCAGTATTAAAAAAAAAAAAAAAACAACTGCTTCCGCCCAAAATCATTAGCTAAAGGTACGAAAGTGCATCTTGCTAGGCAAATAGGTTACTGTCTCTCTCTAAGCGGCCTTTAAAAGCAGTCCAAATTTCATTCGATTCTTATCCCACAAGACAACAATTAAAAAGAAAAAAAAAAACTCTAATTTCTGGATGTGGAAGTTCACCATTTAACAATTAAAGGCAACTTAACACTTTGAATATCAACCTCTTAATACACCTTATTACATCCCACCAATGATTGAAGTCAATATAATTTTAAAATTCAAGTTCCATTTGTCCACATCTGATGCATTTTTAACACTCTATTATATTATTTGTTTCAATTGCCAGTTATAAAAAAGTTTTATAAAGGATCCCACTAGTAACACAAATAAAATGCATAATCACAAAAAATACGACAAAAATAATAATAAATTAAACACCTTAAATTGAGGCCAAAACAAAGTAAAAACCCAACTAAACTACTAAAGTCATCAAAAAAAACAAAGACAAAAAACAACAACAAAAGGCAAACTATGAGTCTTGTTAATGACCAATACTTACAGATGTTCGTAATCCAAATAAGTCCACATAAAAAAAACATGAGCAAAACATTTGTAAAGGGTTGGCTGATAGAGCTACAACCAAAAGCTATGGGCAGTCTTATAATAGGCTTTGTGTTGCTTTCCCTTACATCTAGTGAACAAGTCAAAACACACAAGTATGGCGTTCATATATCAACAAAAGCTTTGAAGGACGTAATACATCATTACCAAGAGTTTTCTAAAACCTTTCACAAACTCCCCTCACAGTTTTTGTTTATAGATTTAAAGTTTCTATGAAACCAAGCCCATCTCTAGTGCATAAATCTAGACTCGTCCTATTGTAAAGCCAACTATGCCATAAACAAGTCAAACCACAACTAAAAGGAACAAAACATTCTTTAGAGAATCAAAACTAACTATAAAACATTTTATCCATCAGTCAATGGCAACATTTTAAGCAAAAAAGACGTTCAGACTTTGCATTAAGTAAGAATTAAAGATACAAGAGATAGTAACAAACACAACATCAGTACTCCAGTTGAAAAAGAACACATGTTTTTCTTGTCACAAAACCATTTGTGAGACAGGCAGACAACACAGGTAACACACACTCTAAGTTCCTTATACAAAGTATACATCTTCAAAGTACTAAATAACCATCCTAATTTCTTACACCGTTCCCAGTAATTTTAACCTCTTTAAAGGACTTCCTCCAACCTGCAACAAATCCACCAACTTAATTTCATGATAATCTGTAAGGACATGACTTTATACCTCCAGTCATATGCCTAGAGCATCCAGCTATCAAAAATCTTGTTGATTCCCAAATACTGCCTTGATTTGCAATTCTTACCATGTAAAAACAAGTATGTTTACCTACTCAGGAATGATTCCAAAATAAAATATGGTTGAGACTTTGTTGTAATTCAAAGTGTATGCGGAATCTACACTATCCACAATACTCTAAGAACGACAAAACACATTCAATGGAAACAGTACAACAATGATCCAATGATTTAATAACAAAACGCTTCAACTATTATTTGATCAATAATACGAGTAATCTTGTCATACAGGGTTACAACCTTGAAGCTATAACGTTCTTATACTATAAGATGGAATCTCTATCTCTTTCTAAGCTTATGTATCTATATTGAATGAATTGAGATGCGATAAACTAGATGCCCTAAACAAGGATCTCCTTTCTTATACACCAAGGAGTCCTAAAGAGCTTACAATCCATGGAAAAGCACTCCGTCACCCCGCACCCCCACACAAACTACCCCACCTCACAACCCACACCATCCACCCACCAACCCACCAAAACCCAGCCTACAAACTGACCCACAACACCCACAGCCAAACACATATCCAACACAATCACACATAACTACCACATCAATCCTACTACCTCCAAAAACAAACTACCCAACTCATTACTATACACCTACCAGCATAAACATATACCCCAGCCGCCGCTAATCAAAGACATCATAAGATAGATAACAATAAAACCAACAACTACAGACCAACACAGAACATAAGTTCACCACAACATTAAAAACTTACCTAGCAGTAACCTTACTAGTTTAAGTACTACACAGTTGTAATCTTGATCATACAAACTATATCCCTTCAAACAGTACTAACTGTTTGGCTTGCAGTACCAACACTGAAGTGTTTATAAAATCCCAACAAACCTCACACAAAACAATGTGTATCTTCCATTCCAAATCAACAATTTACTTAGAATTAAACCTTCAAATTTCTTTGGCTGAGAAAGATCTTCCCAAAATTACTTCATTCTATCCTGTTCACTTATCTCAGCTTCATCATTGCTGCAGAAAACTCATCTCTAGATTCATCTTACATCTTTGCTTGATCCTCAAATCATCTTCCTTCATTGTACCCAAGCGCCTCACAGACTTAACATCTTCCGTTGCCATCCAACTGTCAAATCAATCTCTTCAAATAAACTGAAATGCACTGATGTTTTTGATACCTGATCTACCACCTCCATTTCTATTGGCATCCAGCACCCAACCATGCTATATAGCTTATACAGCATAAGCATTAAACCTATTCCTCTTGACAGCATTATATGCAGCCTTTGGCTTAGCAGCATTAACTGGTCTCATCCCAGTTTTCATTAAGACTGCTTTTGGAACAAAGTTTCTTTTTGGATGAGGGTAAGACATTCTATGAGAATTATGATGATTTACCCTTCTAGCATTGTTCCATATAGGTTTTTGTACCTTCCTTTTACAATCTTTTATCAGATGGTTAAAGCTTCCACAAGCAAAACAAGCTTTATTGTTCATCACAAACTCATTTCCTAGCTGTTAGGATTTAAGATTATTCCAATTCCTTTGATTTCCCCTAGGTCTTTATGACCTGTACATCTCAGCATATCTCACTGGCTTCCTAACTGGTTTTTCTATTTTAGCAACAGTAGGAATAACAGTTTTCTTCTTTACCACTACAGGAGACTCATCTTCATCCTCATCATCAGAAACCCATTCTTCAATCAAAGGAGCATCAAAATTTTTCTTAGTTTCATTTGAATAATTTTCACAAACAACATTAGACTCTTTCTTGCTGTTCTCAGGACCATAACCTTTGAACTCAGGCTCTTTGAACTCATCAAGACCAGAATAAGACAGATCTAGCTTGTTAGGTCTATTTAAATTAAAGGATGAGGTGGAGGAACTGCACTATACCCCAAACCCTTTTTACTATTGTCAGTTATCTGACTTCCTAACAACTGATCTAAGTCTTTTGCAGATTTATCAAACTTTGCAATCTTAAAATCAACTCTCTCTTTTTCTTGTTTAACCTTTTCAAGCTCAGTCCTAAGTAATCCTAACTGATATTCTTTAGAACCTACACTTCTTTTAAGAAGAGCAATTTCCTCAGAAAAAAGAACTTCATGTTCTCTATATTTAATAATTTGATCTTCTAAAGTTGTTAAACCTCTTTTGTATGTAGCTGCTTTAAAACCAGTATCATCTAATTTAACAAGCAAATCATCATACTGTTTCTTAAGAGCTTCATAATTTTTTAGACAAGATTTAGAACAAGATTTATCATTTGTTACCTCAGAATCTGAGAATGCCATGAGAGCTATGTTTGCCTGAATTTCTTCCTCTGCCATGTCACTCCAATGAAATCCAGCACCATCTATAGCACACATTACTTTTTCAGAAGCATCTTCAATCTTTACTGCCTTTGATGAGCTACCTTGATTCCAATTTCTGTTGTCTTTACTCCTAGGTGCTCTGCATTCTCTGGCAAAATGTCCCATTTTATGGTAGTTGAAACATTTTACTTTTGATTTATCATATCCAGCAGTGTTGCTTCCATCAATGATGATTTTCCTTCTAGTTCTCTGATAGAACTTTCTTGCCCTCATGCTTAGTAGTGCCATGTTCCACTTTAAATCCATTTCTTTAAATCAACATCATAGTTGCTCAAGGTCCCTAGAACTAGTTGCGACCCTTTTTGGTTGAGTGGCTAGAAAGGCAAATAGTGTGGCATACTAAAGCTAGCATACAAAATTCAGTACAGCAGTAAACCTTTGAGTACAGTACTAATTTCAAAGGAATAACACAGTATTAATATAATTAGTACAGCATGCACCTGAAGAATATACAATGCAAGTTTTTTATTATCACATTGCATTGGCACCAGCAGATTTCATAACCATCGCTAACCAACTTTTAAAATTGTTGTACAAATCATCCAAACCCATAGTATCAAAATCAAGTTTGTTCATCCAAACTACCACATGTGTATCCCATTCAGAAGGTAAGCTCTTTAAAATTTTTACATTTAGATCTTTTGGAGGAGTAACCACACCTAGAATTGCCAATCTACTAACAAGCCTTTGAAGCCTGTTAAAGATAGAATCAAGTGATTCTGAGCTTAAAGCACTAAAGTTTTCATACTATTGTTTCAACAGAGCCTTTTGTGTCTTCTTTGTTGTTTCATTCCCTCCAAATCGAGCTTTAATTGCAGCAAACATTGACTGAGCATCAACATACTAGTCGAAGGTAAGTTGATGTTCATTGGATAGTGCCATGAGCAGTAGACTTCTTGAATAATAGGTTCAGTTTCAGTGCTTGCTTTCTCTTGAACCTCTGCATCAGATAATTTCCTCCCCTGTTTAGAAGAATCATCTTCAACATCTTCATCATCTTCAGAAAGAACAACCCGAGCTCTTTTCCTTGTTGTGCCAGCCTTGAGTTTAGACTCTAATTTCTTTACCCTTAGAATGAGCTTAGTGACAGTAGCACTGTAAGTGAGCTTGGTCTTCTTCAAATCTTTTTAAAGGCAGATCTCTTACAAGATTTTCTGTGACAAGTTTATTAATATTCTTAAAATTTATATGACCAAGCCTTCTATACCATAGCATTGATTCTTCAGATGTAGCCTTTGCAACTAGACAAGTTAAACTGTCTTTAGGAACTATGTTTTTCATATCAAAACTGTACATGTTATCTTGTCTAGGAATTTTAAGAAGTATCTGATTTTCATCAAGCAACTTACAATTAGGAGATAGGACAAGACATTCAGAGTCGGTAAAAAGAACATAGTTCTTTTTGTCACACATTTGTGAGACACTAAAGAGGTTGAACTTTAACTCTTTGACAAAGTATACATCATCAAAATCAAGAGTACCTTTGCCAGTAATTCTGCCTCCATAGGCTCCTCCACCAAAAGTAACATAGCCTCCATCAAAGTCTTTGAAATCTGAAAGGTGGGCTATGTTTCCAGTCATGTGACTTGAGCATCCACTATCAACAAATCCTTTATCTTTTAGTTGTGAATTTCTCTGCACAAAACAACTTATGAGGTTATTTTTCTTTGGGGACCCAAGCCATTACTGACTTGGATCTGCCTTGTGCATCAATGTAATTATATTTGTTGAAAACCAGTGATGCACCATTGGGTTTGATGGGTCTCCAAACCCAACATGCTGAGGGCTTAACAACATTAAATCCCCTTGCCCTGACAGTATTAACAGTTGATCTAAATGGCCTACCAGTATTAAACCTTTGATTAAAACACCTTTTTGTTACTGCTGTTCTCTTGTAAAAGGGCCTGTGAACAGTTGATTGTGCTTGATTTTGAAAAACTTTTATGAAACTAGCTCTTGTAAAAGTTTTTCAAGAGGGCATGTTCTTCCTAACTTTCTTAGGTTCTTTTTCACTAACATGATTAGCAGGATAGAAAAACTTTTCTTTCCAATCTTTGTCAACCTTAAGTGGAGACTCAAAAGAGCTAGTTTCATAATCAGTCATTTGATGTTGTTCCAAAGAGTCATCAGTATTCTCCTTAGAATTATCTAACTCTTTATCACAACCAGTGGTAGGCTTTAGACTTGAATTCCTACAACCATACTCATTAACCTCAGGTTCTTTGAATTCTTCAAGACCTGAATAAGATAAGTCTAAAGTTGTTGGTCTATTAAGAATCAAAGGATGAGGTGAGGGGACAACATTATAACCTACTCCTTTCTTGCTTTTGTCAGTTATCTGACTTTCTAACATTTCATTTAAGTCTTTAGCAGATTTATCAAACTTTGCAATCTTAAAATCAACTCCCTCCTTTTCTTGTTTAACCTTTTCAAGCTCAGTCCTAAGTAATCCTAACTCATATTCTTTACAACCTACACTTCTTTTAAGTAGAGCAATTTCCTCAGAGAAAAGAACTTCATGTTCTTTATATTTAACAATTTGATCTTCTAAAGTTGCTAAACCTCTTTTGTATGTAGCTGCTTTAAAACCAGTATCACTTAATTTAACAAGCAAATCATCATACTGTTTCTTTAGAGCTTCATAGTTTTTTAGACAATTTTTTGAACAAGATTTATCATTTTTTACCTCAGAATCTGAGAATGCCATGAGAGCCATGTTTGCCTGAATCTCTTCCTCTGCCATGTCACTCCAATCAAAGCCAGCACCATCTATAGCACACATTGCCTTTTCAGAAGCATCTTCAATCTTTACAGTCTTTGTTGAGCTACCTTGATTCCAATTTCTGTTGTCTTTACTCCTAGGTGCTCTGCATTCCCTGGCAAAATGTCCCATTTTATGGCAGTTGAAACATTCTACCTTTGATTTATCATATCCAGCAGTATTGCTTCCATCAATGATGATTTTCCTTCCAGTTCTCTGATAGAACTTTCTTGCCCTCATGCTTAGTAGTGCCATATTCCACTTTAAATCCATTTCTTCCAAATCATCATCATGAAGTTGCTCAAGGTCTTCATGAACTAGTTGAGACCCTTTTGGTTGAGTGGATAGAAAGGCATATACTGTGGCATCACTAAAGCTAGCAGTACAAATTTCAGTACTGGCAGTATTAACCTTTGTGGTAGCAGTACTAACTTCAGGGTTAACAGTATTAATATTATTAGTACTGCTTGCACCTGAAGTAGTTACAAATGCCAAGTTTTTATCATCATTGCTTGCACCAGCAGATTTCTTAACCTTCTGTTCAACAATTTTAAAATTGTTGTACAGATCATCCAAACCCATAGTATCAAAATCAGGTTTGTTCATCCAAACTACAACATGTGTATCCCATTCAGAAGGTAAGCTCCTTAAAAATTTTACATTTAGATCTTCTGGAGGAGTAACCACACCCAGAATTGCCAATCTACTAACAAGCCTTTGAAGCCTGTTAAAGATAGAATCAAGTGATTCTGAGCTTGAAGCACTAAAGTTTTCATACTGTTGTTTCAACAGAGCCTTCTGTGTCTTCTTTGTTGCTTCATTGCCTCCAAATCGAGCTTTAATTGCAGCAAACATTGATTGAGCATCAACATACTGGTCGAAGGTAAGTTGATGTTCATTGGGCAGTGCCATGAGCAGTAGACTTCTTGCCTTTACATCATTCTTTTTACATGTCTTTTCTTCAATAGTAGCAGGCACAGTCATCTTTGTTGTTGTTGATGTACCACTTTCTGGTGGTGTTGTTACAGGAATAGGTACCCATGAATTCCCATTCTCTATGACCTCCCATAGAGCATAATCCTGGATCTGAAAATACTGTTTAATCCTGATCTCCCACATCTCATACTCCCCGAGTTTGAGCATGGGAAGCTTAGCCAAAGCATTGTTCTGTGTATTCTCCAACTCCATTACTTCTAGATCAAAGTTTCTCAAAGCACAGGCTCTGATACCACTTGTTGATCCCAAGCCTTGATCGATTCTTTACCTTGTAAAGTGTATGTTACCTTGGATGAATCCAAAATAACAATGATAGAGACTTTGTTTGTATATCAAAGTGTATGCGGAATCTACACTTCAATACTCTAGAAGTATTACTCAATGAAACAGTACTAAACAATGAACAATGAATAAAACACAAAATGCAACAAAACTCTTCAATAGTATTAGATTAATAATACGACTACTCTTGCTTAGTACTAGGGTTACAACCTTGAAGCTATATGTTCTTTCTCTAAGATGTATATCTCTCTCTTAAGTGTATTTAAAACCTTAACCTAGGATCTCCTTTTATACACCACAAGGAGTCCTTTACAAGATAACTACCGAACTTTTAGGATCAATTACAATTATAATCATATACGTATCTTCCTAAAATATATAAGATATACATTCCATATTTATCTCTTTGCATACTTATCTCCAAGTCAGCAGCATTAACCATCAGCAGTATTAACTTTTCTTCTAGCAGTATTAACTAACACTGGCAGTACTAAGTTTGTACGACTCCATTAGTACTGTTAGTTATACCTTGGCAGTATTAGCTCTTGATGAAGATTTATTCCCAACATTGAGCGTTATTTTACTAACATTCATTTCAATTGTCTTTACGAAATTAATGAGCCAATTATTCCTCGGTTCATTCTAGATTTTTTTAGCCAAGTCACACTCTAAACAAGTGACTCCGGTCATCTTCTCATCTCGTTCATGATCCAAAACGAATTCATCACTCTCTCGCTTGCAGAATTCAGATGAATTCTTCATATTCCATACAATGGTCAAAGTGTCTTCACAAATAAATATGATCTTGCATCTCTTTCTATCTTTCAAGAACCTGAAGGACCATATCATACCGAGCTTCATACTCCTGATGAAATTCATCGAATTCTTTAATTTCAACGCATTGAGTCTAACCATACTATCAAAAGCAAAAAATGTCATTCTCTCACCAAATCAAATCCTTACCAAAGAATTAAGACAAGACATGAAGCGTTAGGAAGAACTTATTCGTGAGAATGTGTTCAGACTAGGAGGCCACCGGGACCATCTTTCGGCATGTCTCACTCACATGTTATATTGTATTATTGCCGAAGAATAATATAATCTTGCTTATTTCTTTGCCAAGCGAATTGAAAGTGCTCTGGCTACTCCAACCGCTAATCTACCTTATCGTATGTTCTTGACACGTCCCTTTCGACACGTCATGGAAATCTATCCTCATCTTGACAATGGCATTTACAATGTCGTTGATCGAGTCATGCGTCTACTCACTCTAAAACAAACTCAGAAACCCCGAAGTGATCGTGGAATGCAAAAAGCCCATCACTTCGTCTCTTCATTATCCGCTCATCATTTTGGATCCTCATATCATCATGAAAATGATGGAGAACATAAAGGTACTTCCCGTGCTAGTACTCCATCCCCTACTTCTTACCTCAACTCTCTTTCACCACTAACTCACCAAACATACAACATTACCACGACCTTGCAACAAAGTGATGATCTTCTCTTCGAGCGACAAACATCTTTGCTCAATCGTCAACAACAAATGCATGAGGAAATAAGAGGTGGATTCAAGTTATTTGGAAAAGCACTAAGAGGAGTATTTGGAAAGAAGAAGAAATAAGTGAAGAAGAAGTTGTTTAAATAAATTTGTTTAGTTAACTTGTTTAGACTTTTGC
Organism: Tanacetum coccineum; assembly: GCA_026074375.1. Classification (NCBI taxonomy): domain Eukaryota; kingdom Viridiplantae; phylum Streptophyta; class Magnoliopsida; order Asterales; family Asteraceae; genus Tanacetum; species Tanacetum coccineum. The sequence continues at coordinate 14,952 of BQNB010014358.1, forward strand.
TTAAGTATGTAGTCTTATTACATTTCAATTTAGAACACTTATTTGCTTGCATGCGATGCTATTCTGATTTATTTGGAGAAACTTGAACTTATTTAGATCTAATGGTAGTACTAATCTTCATGTTTCCTTAATGCTTATTCTTGCTTAATTTGCGATATACATGCATTTTATCTTATTATTATTATTCCATGCATTTCCTTAATACATATGTATAGTCACATGCTTACCTCACACATAGGACTTGCTGCAAATTGAACCCCAAAAATTATTTCCCTTACAAATTTTTACCAGAATTCAAAATTTGAGCAACTTGGAAAACATCAGATAGGCGCCCCCTTAGCTCCTAAGGTCGCCCCCCTAATTGATAAGGGGGGGGGGGCAGCCATATACTTAAGGGGGCCGGCCTACCTGCTCACGAGATTTACTGTATCTTTATGCTTTTTGACTCTCTTTTACTTAGGCTCAGCTATTCTTACTCAGAAAACATGAACATAATTTAGAAATGCTTACACTAACACCAGGTCATACTACTTTCAAACCATTTTCATCCAATAAATTTCCCTCCATTTTCACTACTAAATCATCATCTTCTTCATTTATCATTAACCACCATTACCTCCATGGCATCCAATCAAGCTTCCACCTCCAAACTATCCAAGAGACCAAAGATTAACATCATTCCACTAAGACAATTGTTTATTGACCTAACTCAAGATGATAGCAAAACCCTATCACCAAAGCACCAACTCTCATCACCAAGTACACTAAATGCACCTTTAAAAACACCATCCACTAGGGCCACTTCTTCATCCTCCATTGCTTCTAAACTCAATTCACCAAATTCTTCCTCATCTTCATCAAACAATGCCTACTTGAACTCACCCATCTTACCTCCTCCAAGAGTACCTCTACCACCTCTAACACAAGAACATGAACCCATGGACATTACCCTTACACTTTCACCACACTTGACTTTCATTACAACACTCCATCACTACCAATGACATCAACACTTATCCTTGGTCATCCAATACCGTTTAACCTTCTTGGAGCTCATGGAGCTACTTGTTTATGTTGTATTTATAACCGAATACTCATTTTCGGTTTAAGCGAAGAACTTTACTACATGTTTTCCTACATTAGACACATGCTTTCCCAACCTCCACCTCCTAACTCGCCACCACCATCAATCTCCCCAAACTAAAAATACTCTATGTTTAGTCTCTCTAGTTTCAAATAACTTTCAACCAACCTTTTGAAAGCAAGTCCTATGGCACTCTAGGAAAATTAGGACTTTTGTAGTTTTTATTTATGTATGATGTATTATTATGCTTTAAGCATAATATTTAGCCCTAATGTATGTGTTAGGTCTTGAATTAGCTTGAATCACATGATATTAAACAATTTAGAATATAGAAAATCAAGGGAAGGAGGCAAGTTTTCACAATTTCCAAATTTTCATAACAAAAAAAGGGAGGAAAAAGTTATTACAAGCCATCAACCATCTAATGAGGATTAGGTGGCTATTTATAGGAGAGGAGGAAGCTTTCCTTCCTTCCTTTATTTTCCTAATTTTTCTAATTAGTCCCTAATCTTTGGTAAATATGCTATTTTTCATTTTTAGCATATTAAACCTTATTACAAACTACTTTCTACTAAGTAAAATAAAGTATCATAATCGACACTTTTATGAACCCAACCATCTTCCCCTAAGGATTGATTATTCTGAGCATTCCCTCCTTGATCCTAGTGGTCGTCCATTCATGTACATTTCCCATCTTCTCATTTGATCACGATACTTCAACCGTTCTTCAGTCTCTTTAGCAAACAGTTGTAAGTATTCAACATCTTATTTATTAAGGTTGTGATTCACATAACCATACTTAACATCATTGTTGTAGCTCTTTAATCTTTCCAAGACTCTTTTAAAGTAGCATTACAAAACTTATGAACCTCTTGATGTCTCATAACTCTCTTTTCTTTCCTGTTGTTCTTATATATAATGTTATACATTGATTCAGAGACGATGGAGAACACCTTGTACTTCTCAATGCCTAGGAAAGTGATTGTTGGTGCAGTAAGATTGACTTGTTATTGACAGCTTTCCACACCTAATTGAAAGTCATAAACTCTTTCCTAGATCACTGTACTCCTGATGAAGACTGATAATGACCACAACAATCCAGTCTCAGAATAGTCATCTACCTTGAGATTTATGATTAGTAGATACATATCTTCAATATCATTCGTGTTGAGATTCTTATAATCTGACTCTGTAATAGACATATGCATCCATTTGCTCTTTTTGCAACAATCTCTGTTATAAACTTATGATCACGTCTTAGTTCCCAATAAGTCTTGACTATTTGAACAACCTTTCAATTTGAATAAACTTCTTCCTTGGGCTTTCCGGGTTCTTGTTGTTTCTTTATGTAGAAGATCTTTGCATGTGAATTTTTCTAATGTTCGACACCATATCGAGCATAAGGATTAAACTTCTTTACACATTTTGTTACCCATTTTGAAGTTCTTTCTTCAATATCATTATCAGGGAATCTAACTGCAAGAAACTTGTGTAGAGACAATGCAATATTTTCAGGTCCTGTGTTGCCTTTCTTTAAATACAAAAGATCTTGATTAACCAGAGATAGTGCAGGGGATTTAGGATCTCTTTGGCAGCTTTGAACGACTGGAGTGGGCTTTGATTGATATGGTGTAACTATTATTTCTTTCTTGCTTTCCCACACAGTATCACTCTTCAAGAAATTTTGCATCTGATCAATGTGATATTGATGCTCATCTCTCGAAGTATACTGTTGTCTTAACATTTCATTTACAACTTTACATAACTTAGCTTCATCAACAGTTTGTGACATTTCATCCATAAGCTCTTATGACACTTTCTCATTTTGAAGCACATCATCATCAGAGGCATAAGAATTTGTCCAAAAATCAAAGTCATCAGATTGATCTTGATTACCTGACGTTGATGGACCTAGTTCACTTTCATAGTCTTGACCAGATGATAATTCTCCGAATACAAACGTTCCATGCTTAGATGTCTTCTGCCTTTTTGCACTATTTCCCCCTCAGGATGAGCATCATCATGAGGATTGTCTGGATCTCTAGGGTGAATGACAGAAGGTCTGGAAGGAGTAGTGGCCATATGAAGTCTTATAAATTTATACTTGAGAGCGAGCCAAATTAGTAAATCATCCTGTTGCAGCTGAGGATTGTTTTTCATAGTCAAATATAATTGGGGTTGTTTTTCTTATGGATTAGTTGATGTAGCTTGAGTGGGGTGCACATGCAATACATGTCCTGACATATAACTTATGACTAAAGAGTCAACCTGCGAAGGAATATGGTTAGTGATAACATCATTAACTTGCGAAGTAATTTTTGATTGAAAATTCTCGCGTTCCTGCTGAATAGCATCAGCAATCATCTTGGCCACCTCCGCTTGACTCTTTTCTCTTTCCAATATAATCCCTTGTGCAGCATGTAGTGGAACTTGAGTCTGAATAATTTTCTTGATTCGTTCATCTACCATCTTGGGCAAAGACTCCATCATGATGTCTTGGAGATGTTGAGCAAGTGCATTAAACTTTCTTCTTGGCATAAACTTTGTCGAAAGATGTTCAAACAAATACCCATAGCGTCCTTGTAATTCTTGAAAGAAGCTCTTATATCGTCTGAAACATCCAGTTTTGGATTTGAATAAAGATAAGAGTCGGTTTGTATTAGAGAGCTTGGTTTTTGGTGAAGATGATGATGGTGTAGAAGATGAAGGTGTTGGATTAGTTTTTGTCAATTCCTGGAGTTTCTTAGTCTTTGAGGATATGAGAGTAGACTGAATTCTTAGGGATATAATTGTTGTAGGGGATGGTGTAGGCCTAATCTCCTCTACATGCTTCCCTTTCTCCCTTCATTTCAACTCATAATCATCTTCTTTTGATTCTTCCTCCTCTTCAATAACGTTCACAGGTTGTGAAATATCAGCAATTTTCTCCCCCTCTGGACTTTCTTTATCACTCTTGGGCTCTAACCTAGTGCCGGGATTAGTTTGATTATCATTATTCCTAAGGGGTGAACTAGGAACCTCAACATTCTCTTCTACATTCTCCAATCCTTTAACTAACTTTTCAATTTCTTCAGCCATCAAGTGCTCTTTAACTTTCTCCATATTTTGTTTAGCTTCAAGCTCTTCACGACTTTTATGCTCTGCCAGAATTACTTGAAGTGTATCTTGCAAAACTATATCATCTGCCTCATCAGTTGTTAGGATTAGATTTGGTGGAGTAAGTCGTGATGATCGTCTTAGTGGAATATGAAGTCTAATGATAGTAGACCTTTGTGGAGAACTTTATTCGCCTTCAACAATCTCAAGGTTAGGTGTCCTAGGGGTGCTAGTTGTCCTATGCGTTCCCTGGGTAGATTCAATCGGCTGTAACTGAGTCGTAGGAACATCTACTCCAAACACCTCAGCATATAACTGATAGTTCTCCGTAAGCTTCATTTCGTCGGTTATCATTCAATCTGGAATCTTTATTCCAACTACATTCTTACTCTTCCCTGAATTAAAGATGCTTTTTATCATCATATCATCCTTCAAATTATGATATCTATCACGAGCTCTTCTTGATATTTCAGGGAATATAGTCATGTAATGACTCACGATAAGCTTTGTGAATCTGGGATAAGGAATCATAGTTGTTGGATTCTTTAAAGAGTAGCGAAATCCTTCCCAAAGCAATTATGCATAATGAACATGAATATTGTTGACAAAGCAGTATAGCAACTGCATGATCTGCACCGATGGTTGATCATAATCAGTAACACGTGTTGTCAAACATCTTGAGAACATCTTGTACAGTGTCTGTCATGCTTGTAGAAGATCAGATGTCTTAAAGTTGGATGTTGATCTTAATTCTAGAGTGAAACCAAGATAGTTGATATAAAATGGAACCATTTTAGAGAACTTTAGAACAGGTACAAAGTGATCATGATTGTTGTCAGTAGCTTGAGGCAAGTAAAAGATTGTCCTAAAGCCATCAAGAGTCAGAGTAAGTTCTTTTCTGTACAGCATAAACTTGAGCTTATTCTTTGATCTATCTTCTTGCAAAGTATGCCAGAACTGCCCTAAATAAAACCATAGCTCTGATGAAGAAGCAGCAATGTTGAATCTGAGTGGATGATTTTGAAGGATATTTACCAGGATTCTGCACTCATCTGGACACAACAGATTCTCAAGATCAACTTTCTTGTTAGCATCCATAAGAGCATATCTTTTGTTTGGTGGACATAATTCATCTTGATGAACATCATCTGGTCTTTGTGATTGTGCCATGATGATTACTGAATGAGTGAAGATAAGATGTTAGATGACAAACAATTTATTTGACATTTTTTTCTCTTTCTGCTCTGTCTATTTTATATATTTGGCAATTCTTTTTGAACATATCTTTGATCAGTTTCTTTCTCATGTGCTCATTCTTGCTTTTTCTAGCACATGACATATGCTTTATTCGTATTTTTCTTTTGATTTATCTTTTTGTGTGAATAGGAAATTGTTTTTCTAACACACTTTGGATTTGCTTTTTCGCATATGGTTTTTGTCTCTCTTTCTGTTTAGAGTATCCTCATCAGAAATTCTTTTTGAAATGATACTCTTTCAAGAATGTTGAAGATACTCTTTCATTTTGAATAAGACTCAATTTTGAGAAATGCAAGAGATATCATTCAATATTCTTAAAACCTTTTTGTGAAAGAGTACCATTTTGACACAATACATAAATTTGAGAACTTTTTCAAAAACTTATTTGTGCAAAAGCAACTGTTTTTGGATAACATAGAATCAGTCAAACTCAGTTCATCAACTGAATGATCACTAAGTCACTCACTCCTCATTATGTTCATTGTAGAAAACGGCTAAAACTAGACATGACTTAGACCACCTAAACAATTGAGAATTGAATTATCAGACTCTAGTTATTTTGAAATTCCTGATTGTTTGAATATTATACTATGTAAACAAACATATCAAATTCAACAACTGAATGGTCACTAAGTCACTCACTCCTCATTCTATTCAGTGCAGAAAACGGCCAAAACTAGACATGACTTAGACCACTTAGAAAATTGTGAATTGATACATTTGGCACAAAGTATAAAATTCATCAAAACTTGAGCAATTGTGTTCAATTTCATGTGGTACTTTTTTATAAACGTTTAAATTTCAACTTCACATGAGAAACTGATCGTGTTATAGACATTCGAGCTTTAGACAATACATTCAGACAAGTATTATTAACACACTCTTATACTAATAAGCCCCTTCCCAAAAATTGTATGCAAGTAGCAACAAATTTGACACTTTTGAGTTTTTCAGATTTGACTACCGAGTTTGAATTTTCCAACGTTGACTACCGAGTTTGACTTAGGAAACATTGACTTTCGAGTTTGACTCTTCCAAGTTGGACCTATTCAAATCAAACTCATCAAAAAACGATTGTACTGTCAATCTTTTAATAATACACAATCCTTTTAGTGCTTTTAAATTCGATTTAGCCATTTTATACACTTTTTAACAAATTCGGAGTCCTTCCGAGTTTGACTTTCGTGTCGGGTTTGCCATTTTTGGATGTGCACACTACAATTTTTAATTAACTACTCACAAACGTTAATCTACGCATAAACAGACCTAAATCTATCATCAATTACTAAAAACCCTAAACTTGGTAACCCTAATTTTTACTAAGTTTGATCTCGACACTAAGAACATCATAAAAGCCGTTTCCAAAACCTGTTAAACCCTAAATCACTTACTTTTGATACAAGAAGAAGGTAATAATCGTTGTCAATGAACTCAAAGATCCAAAAATCTTGATTTTCTTCTTTATCGTTTTGAAATTCGTTATATAAAAATTAAGAAAATGAAATATAAAACCCTTTTTATACCATTAGAATTTCAAGATTTTGAATTTAACAATTTCAGTCCCTGAACTTCATCTTTCCGAATTTTAGTTTGAAAAATGTCATATTTGACCCTTATAGTTTTTGTTACTGAATTTTGTGGCCAAAATTTTCAAAAACTCCCCCTTTGCACACTTAGACCTTGAATGATATTTTCTCATTTTTCAAAGTCTAGATTTTCTCAATAATGAAAAACTCCCCCTCGAAAGTATACCCATTTTATAAAAACTCTTAAGAATTCGAGAGATCACTGTTTTTGTTGTATTTTAAAAGCACTTGTGAATTTAAAATTCAAGTGATGTACATGAATGAAAATTACAAAAACACATGTTTTGACAAGAATAACTCCCCCTCAGATCATGATCCAGTTTGAACACATGAAAGTATTTTAGATGAAAATATCGAATCATGAAGCTGATTTAGATGAAAGACATGTGAATTTTGTTTAAATTATGTTTTTGATTTTTCCATTTTTTTTATTTTGTATTTGATTTTTAATTTTTGAAAAACATGAATAAAGTCTTTTTAGATTTTTAGATTTTTCAATTTATATTTGGTTTTTGAAAAATTTATTTACCGGTTTTGATGTATGATCTTTTCTTTCAAGAAGATAACATTGCCAGACTTTCCAACTAAGTTTGAGTCATAAATCTCATACCAATGCGATGAACTAAGTACTCAAAGCTTTCTTTGGGAAGAGCTTTAGTAAATAGATCCGCAAGTTGATATTCAGTTCCGACAAAGTATAATTCCATCATACCATTTTTAACATGTTCTTTAATAAAATGATACCGGATGTCTATTTGTTTTGTACGCGAACGCTAAACCGGATTTCATGAAATAGCGATAGCGCTCTTTGAATCGCAATACATCGGTATTCTGTTATTGCGTCTTAACCGTTACACTTTATTTTTGGAATTAATAAGTATCGAAATAAAGTCTTAAAGAGCCTTCGGGTATATGACTTAAATAAAATCTTGAGATACAAAATTAGGAATAAGGGAGGAGAAGTAATACATAATTAGCTTTTATGAGTAGTGTTAGCATCATAACTTGTATTTTACAATGATCTTGTTTTTAAGCTTGGCTTGGAGAAGTGAAAGTCGGGGACGATAAATTTATCCATTTGGACGTTTTTTTGTGCTTTGTATTCCGTGATCCTAAAAGTTATCAATTAATAATGAAAGCATTACATTATGTCACACATGAATAAGTTGTAAGTTGTAAATTATGAAAATCATAAAAATGGAAAAATATTTGAAAAATAGGAAAACGGGGTATTTTAAAACTTGTGATTTCTTAACTCTCCCCACAAAAGACTTTGCTAATTTGGTTTTATGGCATATAACATTGCGTGAGGACACGACAATCATTTAGTTTGGGGAATTTTGATATGTGAGAAATCACATATCCGTTTTATACCAAAAATGACCCTAAAAAGATGAAAAATGAATATATTATGCTTGTATAATGTGTATTTTGTCTTTTATAATGTGTAGGTACGAATATTACAAAAATCACAAGAAAAGAGCCAAAAATCGGACAAAAACAAACACGGGACGGAAAGAGTACATAAGATCTAGGAATTTATCATGCTAAAGTCAACCTTGGTCAACTCATGAAGACAAAAAAACCTTGAAAATACCAAATAGACCTTGAATGCTAAATAATTTCACCTTAAATCCCAATTCCATTTACACCGTTAGTCCTTTGTTAGTCCTTTATAACTAATAAGGACTAACGGTCGTTAAAGTGAATCGTTAAGCCTTAGTTAAATACCCAAAAGCCCAAAACCCTCAACCCAATCCTTTTATTATAAAAACACAGCCCAAGTCAACCCTTTTATAACCGGGTCAAACAAAGTTATAAAAAGAAAAAGGGCGCAAATCAGTTTTTACTATTCATCATCATCCCTAATTTACCCTGAGTCAAATTAAAAGGGTAAAACTCACTTCCCTTCACTCGTCCTACATGACAACAAAGATTCAAGTACAAATCTCCACATCAGCAAGCAATTACGTCATCAAAGCCATTGATTGGCTCACTCTAACAACAAGGAATGCTACGCAATCATCAAAGAAACACACAAAATGAGGAAATTTACACTAGAATGAGTGCAAAAGAAGCACAAGGCCTCCAAGAAGTTGGGATTGTCATGCTGGCAATCCGTGTGATCTATTCTCATCCAAGGGCTACAAATCAAGATCAAAATTCAGTTATAGATCAAGGGCTGAGATCTAAGGGAGCGTCTCAAGGCTAGAACATTCCCCTCTTGCCTATAAAGGGAGCTTCACCTCACATACACGAAAGCATCTAGGAGTAGTGTAGAAAGTAGTTTATTTAGATAATTTAGCTTATTGTATCATTTTAGCTTATTGAATTTTCAATCAATGTATTTTTTTATAAAGCTTGTATTCAGTTCAAACATTTAATAAAGGTTTAGTTTTACTCTTGTTCAATTATAAGTTCATGTTTTTACTCTAATGAACTATGGTTGATTAAGCTCTTTTGAAACTCAAATAAGCTCAATAAGCTTTACTCATAACTAATAAGCTAGTTAGATACTCAGTTATGCTCTTAAAGCTTGACTGAGCTTATTGTCACTCAAATTCACCCTCAAATTTACCACAGCTTATTTTTGGAAGGGAAGCCAATTATGGAAGGGCTTCCAGGACCTTACCAGCTTATCATTAGATAAGCTGGAGCTTGTTGAGTAGCTTTTTAAAGCATTTAAAGCTTTTTAAAACATTTTATAGCTTAATATTACATTTTAGCTTATTACTGCTTTATGTTTGCTTATTTCTGTTTAGAATAGCTTATTGTTGTTTATTATAGTTGTTAAATGCCTAATATGTTTAATTGTTAGTATAAATCTTAGTTTTCATGAATTTGATATAAAACAGTTTAAAAAACCAAAAATAATAGCATAATCTGCTGGCTTATAGTTATAGCTTATTTGATTGCTGAATTTTATTCATTAGATTTGATAATAGCTTGTCATTATCTGGTATTGTTGATCAAAGCCTTATTTCTCAATATTATAAGCTAAAAATGAGTTTAAATTTTCTAAAGGGATGTTTGGGTCAAGGTAGTATTAACCTAAGTTAATACTGTCAGGATCCCTTTGGTTCTTTAGATTGATTTATAACTTCATTTTTATAGTTTATAAGTTAGGATTTAAGGTTCTAGTTTAGCCAAATCAAGTTTTTAAAAGGATTTTAGTTGATTGCTTGGATCTATGGCCATAAGCTCAGATCCATAAGCAATTAGAGCTCAAATATTTTCTAGCTGGTTTAATTGTTCTATTTGCTCTTATTTTGGTCTTTAAATGATGTTTAAAACAAGTCTTAAGTTCTGCACTTTTTGTTTTAAAGTTTTGATCATATTGTGTTAAGTGCATCAGCAACTAAAAAGGCCAAACTGCCATTTTCAAGCTGAAAATTCAGCTAGTAAAAGTAGGATTTAGCTTTTTCAAATTTAGTGCAAAACTAGTTTGTAGGCCAATATAAATAGATTAAGGCTTATTTTAGCATTAATAGCTTATTTAGCTATCTGTTTAAGATCTGCAAATTAGTACTTTGTCTTTTGATAAATCCTTTAAAAACCAAAAACAAAGTGTATTCTGCATAAGTAGGCCTTTTCATTTAGCATTTTCTTAGCTTATTTGATTTTCAAACTACTTTTCAAAAGTAGATTTAGGTAGCTTATAGTACAAACTTTCTAGTGGTACAAGTCTTATAGCCATAAGGTTCTATTTGTTTGCTTAAAAATAAGCTCAAAGTTGCCTGTTTGTTTGTTTTGGAAACTGTTTTGAGTACAAAGTGCTTATTTGTTTTTTTTCCAGCTTATGGCTTATAATTTTTAGCTTTGTTTGATACGTCTTGCTTATTAGTTTAGAGGTAGGGTATAGGTAGCTTATTTAGCTCTGATTTCATCTTATTCAAGTTTTCTTTCTTCTTTAGTATTAAGTGAAAAGCTCAAAAAAAATTTAAGTATAATCTGTCATTTTTAAGCTAAAATTTTGGCTTATTAATTAAGTTTCATAAAAAGTTTCTTTTGTAAAATTTGCTTATTTTTAGCTGTTTAATAAGTTCATATCAAAAGTTTTTGCAAAATAAAAAAAAGAAAGTAGGGAAGTCAGGGGTGAGCAAGACTTGAACCCCTGACCTCTACCCACCTCAACCTTTTTAACGCCTCATAACACACTCACCAAACCAACGTGCCCTTGGGTCTTTTCTATTTTATTTTGTTTTCAAAATTGTTTTAACATCTTTTGGCTCATTAGTAAAATAAGCACTTCGAGTGCTAATCTGTCTTATTAGGGTTTATTAGTTTAAGCAATTTCTATGTTTTAAATTTTCCTGCACTCTTTACAACATTAGCAACTTTTAGGAATTTTCTTAGATTTTTAAATCATAGTTTACTATTTTTCTTGCATTTATTTTGTTTAAAACTTTAAAAAGTCATTAAAAATTAAATAAATAAAAAAATTTCTTTTTCTAAAAATCAATTTTAGTCTATTAGCATCTAGGAAAATTAGTTTGGCCCTTTTAGGTTTATTTTTGTTCAAATTAGATTTTAGTGTACGTATTCTTAATCCCGTTAACGTTTTTGTGCATTTTTCTTGTAATTGAATTTTATGTGCCTTTATTTGCTCACTAGTAGGAATTAGTTTTCGAAAACAAAGATCTTAGAACCATTCAAATCATTGTCCAAACAAAAACGGAGTTTCAATTCATAATTCTTGAGGTATAAACGACCTGGTGAACACTTACCGGTTAACGTACGATAATTTCGTGTGAATTTTCTAATTACCTTTGTCCTCAAGGGTAATTTTGGAATTTCAATACTTTGATATTATACGTATATAATTGTGAATACATCATGCAGCAAAAGCAACGAATATTCGAACGGCTTCAAGACGAGCAACTGGAGCAAATGATTCCTCAAAATTAATGCCTTCTTCCTGCTTGTAACCCTTCGCAACAAGACGAGATTTGTTTCGAATGACAATATTTTCTGCATCACTTTCTTCCATAGCCATTTGACAGCAATTATATTTTTTCCATCTGGTCTAGGAACTAATTCCCACACATCTAGTCTTTCGAATTGATGCAGCTCATCGTGCATTGATTATATCCAGCTGTAATTAGACATAGCTTCTTTAATACTCATTGGTTCAATGGTGTTGACGGTTAAAGCGTACATACATACTTCAGGATCAGTTTGAAGACGATGTCGAGTCATCACAGGTTTAGATGGGTCACCAATTACTTGTTCCAAAGGACGTGCTTTTGTCCAAATAGGTTTATATTTGTTGATGATTCGGCTTTAGAAAAGTATGGAGCATCATACGGAGTTAAAAACCTATTGCCATCAAGTTCTGCTGAGTCTTCTTAATAGAATTCATCAGCCACAGTCAAAGAGATTGTTCTTCGGATGTAGTTACAATGGGAGGAGCTTCATGTGCTTCAATATCAATTGAAGATGTCAAAGACGATTCTTCTTGATTATGAACTTGTTGTGCATCGAAATTGATAGTCATATTGGAAGACTTCTTCTCAAAGTATTCGCCATACATTGGTCCAAACAAATTATCCAAATATTCTTTGGACGGGGTATTCATTGATTCTGCTGATGAATCATCATTAATAAATCGTTGTGAAACGAGTTCTAAACTATCACACCCCCAAACGGGGCCTAGTCGGAAACACGTATCCGGGGGCGTCACGTCATAATATACATCACACAAGATACAAAGAACGACCTCTAAGGGTACATTTGAAAATCCAATATCGTTGCATTAATTTAAAATAGTTAAAGTTTTACATAAGTTCAAAGATGTTAGGAACAAGAAAAGTCTCGGTCACTTCTAATATTAAATAGTCAAAGCCTGTAGTTAGTTATGGTTTAGTAACATAAGCTAATATGGCCCAAAGGCCCATGGAAAGCCTTATTAGGCCCATGGCCGACCAATACTAGGTATAAATACCCTCTCCATGGCTTGGAGAAGGTGTTGGTTGGTTTTGTATTTCTCATTTTCATAATACAATTCTCTTTCTACACTTTCTCTTACTAGAAATACATCCTTCCTTTCACTTTCTCTCTCTAGTTCTTGCTACTCATATATCAATGATTACTTGTATTCTACAATTGGTATCAAGAGTCATGGAGTGATTTACTTAGTTATTGTGTTTATTTTTGTTTGGTTTGTTACTTCATACATTTTTTTCCTCTTCTTTTCTTTTGTTTTCAAAGCTTAGTCATACACTAAAAGACCATTTACTAAGGTAAAGTTGATCTAGTATCTTTGGATATAGGTGTATTTGCTTTGGATCAAAGAAAAACTCATTTTGCTACAAGTTTTGTGTTCGAAAATCCTTATAAAGTACAAATCTTGATTTTGAAATTTTTGGCTTAAAAACCAAAAAGTTGTCATTTTTAAGGTACCTATAGGTTTTAGAATACTAGTTGTACAAGAAATTTTGGGTAAAAACAATCAAAAACGTATCTTTTTATGTTTTAAAGATTTTGAGTATCATCACAGTGTTGCACGAATTCGCAGTTCTTAGTGTTTTCCGAATTGGCAGTTTACGTTGTTTTCGAATTGGCAATCTTTGTTTTCTCCGAATTTAAAATATTTCTTTGAGGCCCGAAGTTGTATCCTAATTCGCATTACTAGTGCTTTCCGAATTGGCAATCTGTGTTGTATCCGAATTAGGAACTTATGTGTGGTACCCGAATTCGCAATTTACTTAAGGATCCGAATTTACAGTTTTCTTAAGGACACGAATTGGCAGTTTGTTAAGGACACGAATTCGCAACTTTTTTGAAGCACACGAATTCGCAATTTGTAAAAGGACACGAATTTGCAATTTGCATAAGGCCACGAATTCGCAATTTTCTTTAAGGACCCGAATTCGCAATTTTCTTTAGGATTCGAATTTGCAATTAACCTTCAAGACATGAATTTGCAATTTGTTCTTCATCTTCCGAATTTATAATTTTTCTAATACACGAATTTGCAATTTCACTTAAAAATTATACGGTTTATTTCTTTGACTTGTAAAATCCTATGAAACACTCAATTGTTTTCCCGGTTTTGTCAAGAATTGTAAAATCCCGTGTAGTTTCACCACTTAAAACACAAAAAAGACAACACCTTCAAACACAATTAAACACAATTACTTTCTATCACAGCTCGATCAAACAGTAATCATTAAACATACCAATTTATCAATGACGACTCTTGCTGATAAGTCACTTCTCTCGGGTGGTGACAATAAACCACCAATGCTTGAAAAACACTTGTATGACTCGTGGAAAAGCATAATGGAACTTTATATGATGAATAGACCTCACGGTAGAATGATTCTTACTTCTGTTGAAAAAGGTCCACTTGTTTAGCCAACAATTTTAGTGGATGGTGTAACCAGACTAAAGGAATATACTAAATTAACTACCGCATAAACCATTCAAGCTGATTGTGACATCAAAGCAATAAACATCATTCTACAAGGCCTTCCAACTGAAATTTATGCTCTTGTAAGTCAACATCGTGTAGCCAAGGATATTTGGGAGAAAATCAAACTACTCATGCAAGGAACATTGTTAACAAAGCCAGAACGAGAGTGTAAGCTGTACGATGAATTTGATAAGTTTACATACAAGAAAGGAGAGTCGTTACACAAGTACTACCTGAGATTCACTCTGCTACTCAATGATATGAATATTTACAAGATGCCACTGGAGCAATTTCAAGTCAATACCAAGTTTCTGAACACTCTTCCCGTTGAATGGAGCAAATTCGTTACTGATGTTAAGTTGGTCAAAGATTTGCATACTACTAATGTTGATCAAATTCATGCTCACTTAGAACAACATGAACGACATACAAATGAAGTTCGATTGATGCATGAACGTAGCTCTGATCCTCTTGCTTTAGTTGCATCACACCAAATGACACAGTCTCCTTATCAATCTCATCAACACTCTTACCAGAACTCTCAACATCAACAATTTGTCTCACCTCATCAATCTTCACAGTATGGATCACCTTTTGAATCTCAACAATACTCGATCAATAAATGACCAATACCTCATTCAATCACCTATCCCCCCAACAATTATCAAACCTTAGTTCACCACAACGTTTTCTCTCCATCATCATCCATTCCACAAATTGAATACTCTCCCACAGTCAACTGCTCAGCAACATCGGATGAAACTGCTGGGGTAGAAGAGCTCGTACTCACTTTGGAAACAATGGCCTTGCTTCGTGATTGACGAACTTTGGACTTGCTCTCGATGATTTTTAGGCATTCTCGAGGCATTTTATCCAGAAAGTTACCACCCGCAGCGGAGTTCAATGAATCTTGATCATTCGAATTTAGGGCATTATAGAATGTATCGAGTTGATGCAATTCTGAAAACCCATGATGCGGGCATCCCCTAAGAAGATCATTGAATCGGTCCCATGCCTCGTAAAACGTTTCATCAAATTTTTGTTGAAATCTCGTGATTTCATTTCGAAGATTTGTTGTTTTAGAGGGAGGGAAGAATTTGTTAATGAATTTCGAAACAAGATCATCCCATGTAAGAATCGATCGAGGGGGTTCTTTTTCAAGCCAAATCCGGGCGGCTCCCTCGAGGGAAAATGGGAAAAGCATAAGCTTAACCGACGTACTCGGGACGTTCGGGAACTTCATCGTAGAAGTGATCTTGTTGAAATAACGGATGTGAGCATGTGGGTCTTCTTTATCATGTCCAAAAAATTGCTTGTTTTGAACAAGATTAAGTAGACCATGCTTGATCTCAAAGTTGTTCGCGGTAATTTCGGGAACAACGATCGCATCCTCGTAACCCTCGGTGGGTGCTTCGAGTAATTGCGCCATAGTACGATTATCGGCCATCGTAACTATGGGATGATTGAAAGTTTCTTGATTGTTATTTGGTTTCTCAAGATTGGGTGATTCAACAGAAGTTTGTCGGACTTGTTGTTGTCGACGTTTACGGGCTTGAGAACGAGTGCGCATGCACAAAATAGAAATATAAAAAGAAAATTTACACTAATTTTTTTTGGTTTTTTTTTCAATGATTTATTCACAATGTATTTTAACGGACAATGAGGTAGGACAACTTCAACCAAATAATCTACTTACTTCACGGTAGCTCTCAAAATGATAAACGCACAGGTGAGCGGAGGAGTAGGAATAGCGCAAAGCTTATTTCTCCTTTCGGGTTGTAGTTCCTCGGAACAACCCTCCTTATACCCACTTTTTAGTTTGTTAATCGAATCGAGGTGAGCCGTACGTCGTAAGAGACACAAATGGCAAGTTTTTAAACCTTTGTTTGATTTGGGAACCAACAAGTTCACCGGAATTTATTATGATAATACCTCAATTGAGAATATTATATTTTGGTATTTTACCAACTTGTGAATTTTATTTCTTGATTAAGACAATGTTTTTATATTTTTGGTTTTCTTGTTTTATAAATATATACTAAAAAAGAAATGAAAAATATTTTTGTATTTTTATAAAAATAAAAGGGATATTCATAAATTCAAACACAATTTGTCAAACGTAACGATAATTCGTTTCATAGCCTCCCCGACAACGACGCCAAAAATTGACTCGGGAAATCTTACTCTTTTTTATATATAAATAAATATAAATATATAACAAGGATCAAAATCCACAAAATCAATGAGACCGGAAGTAGTATAGAGTATTTCCGGGTCGTTATGTCCCAACGAGGCTTGAATGGAAAATCGAATGACGGATTGATGATTGATGTTTGAATGACAAAGATTTGGATTTGATTCTTCTAAATAAAATGCAAAAGCAATTAAGGAAATCCTATCAACGAAAGCTATTAAAGATTTAAACCTAAAATGAGACGGGAATGTAAAAGCGCGAGCTAGAAAAACTACTAAATTATCAAAGTTTAAACCCTAAGGTGATGAAAATGCTAACCTGCTAAGCAGTTTGAGCTCAAATAAGCTAATGGAAAATGGAACAGACAAGTTGGGCACTAAACCTAATAAGCACATGCAAACAAAGATAAGCAAGGTAAATAAGCTAGAACAGGCCTAGACAAATCTAATAAGCTAAACTAACCCTACATAAGCAAATTCAACAAGCAATTAAGCTAAATTAAGCAAGAGAAACTCAGCAGTACTAACTCTAAGTTAGTACTGCTAGCTTTGAGTTAGTGCTGCTGGTTTAGATTTAGTACTGCTGGCTTGAATAAAACAGAATGAAATAAGAAATAAGCAAATAAGCTAAAACAGATATTTAACTATCCCTAATAAGCACTAAGGCATTAAGAACAAGCAACTAGAATAAACTAGAATGGCAAATAAGCTCAAAACAAAAGAAACTGATAAACTCTTAAAATTACTTTGAAAAGGCAAATAAACTTAAATAAGCTCTACTAAAGACAGTAAACGAAAATGGGCTTAATCTGCTCTAAAAAGCTAAGCAAATCTTAAATAAGCAGAAATAATAAGCTAATACGCAAAAATGAACTAACAGTACTAACGGTATTAACTACCAGTACTAACCTGGAGTTAGTACTGCTAGCTTTGAGTTAGTACTGCTAGCTTTGAGTTAGTACTGCTAGCTTTAAAATCCCAAAAGAGAACTAGCAGTACTAACTATGGGTTAGTACTGCTTGTTCCAAACACCCCTTAAAGTTTCCACAAATCATTTTTCTTTTTTTTATTTTTATTTTAAGCTGATTAAAAACAGATTATCAAATAACAAAATAAGACACTTATAAGCAGATTTCAATCAAGAATAAGCACTTAAATAAGCTGAATCAATCTAACAGTATTAACTCATAACTAACAGTACTAACTAAGAAATTTGCACAAATCACTTTTAACTAACAACTAAGCAAGATAAGCACTAAACATCATGATAAAGCATAAATAAGCAAATATAGGTAACAAATAAGCACTATAAGCAGTTCTATAGTAAATAAGAAAAATAAGAAAAAGAGAGACTTACAACTCCCTTGCTCAAAACAGGGTTAAACAAAGAGTCTACGAGCTCTAGCTTGTATAACACAAGCTAGTGAGAGTCCATAAGCCCATCCAGAACTGGCTTATCATCCATAAGCTGTGGTATATTTGAGTGTGGAATTTTTTTTGTGACTTTACTTAAATTCTTAGTATTTGAGTCAAGACAAATGACTTATATGATTTTATAAGATTTAAAACATATTAAGTAAAGCTTTTAACAAAGGAAATACAAAGATTTAAGAATTGACTTAAAAACTCCAAATTTGCATTAAGACGAAAATTAAAGTTACAAGACTTGGAAGAGTAAAATTGCATAAAAAATAAGCTAAAATTTAACTAAGAAAAAAAATCGATCCTTTGTCTTGGGTTACAATGGCCCTATTTATACTAAAAACTTCCTCCTTGGGTCTTCCAGCTGAGCTTTCTTCTGTGTTTCTTTGTAGAGACAAAAGCCCAAGTGTGCTTGTTGTGTGAGGTGATTCTAAAACAAATCCCAGCCTTCAATTTCTTTTGTGCTTCTTTTGAGTCAATCACAGCCATCGAAAAGCTTGGAAAGTGGTGAAGGATTGCCAACATGGCAATTATAAGGCTGGGGGGAGATAGTGGAGGAGGGGGGAAGGTTTTATCCTCTGAATTTTTCATGGTTGCAGGATAAAAGGGGAGAAGAGAACCCGTGATTGGTTCTTGGGTTCTGTTGGGCGGGAAAAATGGTTTTGGGTAAGTTGGCAGCTTTGGCCCCTCAAGTTATACTCCACTCAATTTCCAATTTCAGCCCTTGTCTTTTTATTCTTGTAATACAACTTGAGGTTTGGCAATTTTAGTCCCTCAAGTTGTATTTTCTTCACTTGGTTGACTTTTGACTTTGTCGGGGTTGACTTTCTGACTTTGACTGACTTTGTCTTCGATTTGACTTTGTCTTTTCCATTCCGTGCTTGGTTTTGACGTTTTTGGTTTTCTGTTTGTCTTTTTCTTGAATATCCGTTTCCTGCACAATACAGATGCAAAACAAACACATATTTGGCAGTTTTTGTCTATTTTTGGTAATTTAGGCTCGTTTTATTTGGAAAATGGTATGTGTAATTAAGCATATACCACTATGTCATATAGCTCAGAAACCACTAACAAGATACCAACGTAGAAACTAACAGTACCAGGCAGTTCTTGTGCGCCTTCCCACTTCACCTGAGAATTAGGCCATTGCTCATGCTAACCAACATGAACCCAACCAAAATTGGGGATCCAACTTTCTAAACTCTCAATCTTTGTCTGTTTTCAAATGCAGGTTGTATAGATCGTCCTTTGGTATTTGGTCTCTGGCTGCTCAAAACATATGACGGGGGATCGCTCACGGCTCAGGAATTTCATGAAAAAGTTCATCAAGACAGTTAGATTCGGGAATGAACACTTTGGTGCTATCATGGGTTATGGAGATTACGTGATTGGTGACAGTGTGATCTCCAGGGTATACTATGTGGAAGGACTGGGACATAATCTGTTTTTTGTCAGACAATTTTGTGACTCTGATCTCGAAGTTGTATTCAGGAAGCACTCATGTTATGTTCATGATACTTATGGTGTTGAATTAATCAAAGGTTCTCTTGGTTCTAATTTGTACACTATCTCAGTTGAAGACATGATGAAGTCCTACCCAATCTACTTGTTGTCCAAAGCCTCCAAGAACAAATCATGGTTATGGAATCAACGTTTGAACCACTTGAACTTTGGTACCATCAATGACCTTGCCAGAAAGGATTTAGTAAGAGGTTTACCTAGATTGAAGTTTGAGAAAGATCATCTTTGCTCCGCATGTCAACTAGGGAAGAGGAAAAAGCATAACCACACACCCAAAGCTAAATACACCAACTTGGAAGTTCTTAATACCCTTCATATGGATTTATGTGGACCAATGCGAGTGCAAACAATTAATGGGAAGAAATATATAACACCCGGTGTTTTCAAGTCATTGACGTCGTCAATAAATCTACTATTTATTTTTAGTGTTGTACGCGGTTGCTTGTCCTAAGTACAATTAATTACTCATACTTCTTACATCCGCATCTTAGCCTTTAATCCATTGCTTTACCTTCTTGAAAGAACCTACAAAATGTTAGACATCTAAACCGTAAGCATTACGCTTAGTAAGTAATAGACATATAAGTCATCATATTCCATTTAACACATTCATATCACAACTCTTAACATAACAATCATTCATAAACATATAAACTTACATATCTTTCTAGTTCACAACATTACTAATCATCTTCATCACAAGAACACATATCATGAATGACACATCCACAAGGATTTACTCAATTAGCTAGATCATCACTAGTCTCCTCTCTTAATCAAGCACACTAGTCTTAATCTTCTTAAAGCCCTAGCACATAATGCATAACACAAATATGATAAACTTAATATAACTTCTTTTAAGTCAATTACTTACCTTTAATCCAAGCTAGAAACATCAAGAAAGACATCACCATCAATTCTTGATTCCTACTCAATTATCATTATAATTACATGTCAACATATAGGTATAATATCATTATCAAGGGTTTACACAACCCATTAATCATACTCAAATTCCAACCTTAATCATCATATGATCATATCTTGATCATATGATGAAAACCCACAATACCAATTTAATTCAATAATACTTATCTTATAATTACAATAATCTCATTAGATTACTGATGAACACCTTTTACCCAAAACCCCCAATTTGGTCTCATGAACCCTAACCTTTAATTACTTTAAGATTCGGATTACTTACTTCTTAGGGACTTTAGCTTGGTGCATAAACCTGCAAAACATCCTTGATTCTTCATTTAGAATTGATCATGGCTCCATGTTTTCCCTCCCTTTTCTTGTTCTAAGCCGACCCACACAAAACACCACAACATCCTAGAACCTTTTGGATAATTATGGAAGTGTCCAGATATTTGTTGGGTGAAAGTTTGCCCTTTTGGAAACTATGGTCCCTCAAGTCTCTTTTCTTTTAATTTGACCACATTAACTTATGTAGCTTATTTATAACTTGGCAATCTTAGTCCCTTAGCTTTATTCTTTTATAAATGTGGCACATTAACTCTATAAACCTATTTACATAACATTATATTGACTTATGGTTTGACTATCGGATTGACTAGTCAATTACGCAACGTCTTTAAACTTACAAAAGTCTTAGTCAAACTCATTCTAGGGCATTATAGTAAATAAATACTTAAAATCTGATTTTGGGGTGTTACATAGGGTTTTAAATCGGTAGCCAGAAATCTTGTTCTGCAGACAATTGCTTTTGTGGAAAAAAAATGGTCAATTAATTTATTCATTACATGATAATTAATTGGAGAAATATTAATTTTATTCTCTTTTGAAATCGGATCATTTTATTTTTCAAGCATTTTTAATCGACTCTCTTATGCTAATATCAATGTCTCTTCATAATCATCCACAGAAACCACATCATGTTTCTTAGATTAGTTCTTTCCAAATGGAGAGAGGCATTAGGTTGATGCTTGCACCGAGATCGGCCAAGGCTAAGCATTTATTCATCTCCGGTCGAAATGGAGATTTCGAAAAATCTCCATAAATTTTAAAGATAGAAGATCGTCTTTTTCACGGAGCTTCTTTTTGTTGGCCCTTGAAGGATAAGGCAATGTTGGTTTAGTCTTTGAAGCTACAACGGGCTCACAAATTTGGTCATTAGTTTGGACCACCCGAGGTTGGATGTTTCTGGTGCTTGGTTGCACCGTATCCTTTGTCACCTCGGGTTCATTTTCCATCTCCTTAGGAAGAGAAGAAATCGAAGGTGAAATTTAAGGTCCATTATAGGAAACACCACTTCGGGTAGTGATTGCTTTCACATCACCTTTCGGGTTAGCAATGGTGTTGCTTGGAAGAGAACCCGAGCCCGAAGTAGAAGTGGTATTACTATTCACGAATTTAGTGAGCATGTCCGTTATATTGGTTATTTGGCTTTGCATGTTTTGCATCACCGCATCGTTAGCTTTGACGTAGCTTTCAAAATCAGCCCACCTGGTGCTGGAAAGAACTGAAGCTTGGAAAGGTGGAGCTTGAAAATTCGTGGTTGATTAATCTGGGTTGGTAAACTTGTCCATAATGAAATTATACCCCTATTATTTGGTTAAAATTGTTCCCCCGCTTTGGTTGAAATGATTCCCGCCAATTTTGGTTGTTTATTTGAATGGTTTTGCAAAGGAGGAAAACCGGAGGTCGAATTTTGGTTGCAACCATCTGAGTCCAGTATACTGGCATTCCCTGGTTGTAGTTAACGCTGCGGCTTGTGACACGTAATCATTTATATTGCCACGATAAATGTGCCATTCGAATGCTTGGAAACAATTTTGGTAAAATGACCACCACCCGCAAGTTACACAACTTTGGCTCCGACTAATTGCTTTTTACTAGAGCGGGAAGCTTGTGTTTGTTTTTCTTAACGAGAATCAATGCCTAACCATATTCTTCTCAGCTCAAGCAACACGGATGAAAACTCTGGGGAGTAACAAGCTCGTACTCACTTTGGAAACATGGCCTTAGCTTATGTGATGAAACGAACTTTGACTAACTCTCGCTGATTTTTAGAGAGCATTCCCCCAGGCATTTTATCCATAAATTACCACCGTGCAAGCGGAGTTCAATGAATCTGATCATATCGATATTAGGGTATTATAGAATGAAACGAGGTTGAGCAATTCGAAAACCCAGATGCGGCATCCCCTAGAGCAGATCATTGAATCAGTCTCATGCCTCGAAATCGTTTCATCAAATTTTTTGTTTGAAATCTTGTGATTTCATTTCGCAGATTGCTTTTTAGAAGGGGAGGGTAAGAATTTGTTAATGAATTTTGAACAAGATACATCCTATGCAAGAATCGATCGAAGGGGTTCTTTTTCAAGCCAAATTCGGGCGTCTGTTCCTCGAGGGAAAATGGGAAAAGCTAAGCTGAAACCGACGTATTCGACGTTCGGGAACTTTCTCGTGAAGTATTCTTGTTGAAATTATCGGATGTGAGCATGTGGGTCTCCTTTATCATGTCTAAAAAATTGCATTGGTTTGACAAGATTAAGTAGACCATGCTTGATCTCAAGTTGTTCGCGGAAAGATGTTTGGGGAACAACGATCGCATCCTTCCGTAACCCTCGGTGGTTGCTTCGAGTATTTGCCATAGTAAGAATTATCCGTCCATCGTAACAATGGGAGGATTGAAAGTTTCTTGATTGTTATTGGGCTTTCTAAGATTTGGTGATTCTACAGAAGTTTGTCGGAACTTGTTGTTGTCGACAATTAAAGGGGGCTTGAGAACGAGTGCGCATAGCAACAAAATAAAACATATAAAAAGAAAATATACCACTAATTTTTTTTTTTTTATTGGATATTTTTTTGATTTATTCACATTGTATTTTAACGACAACGAGGTAGGACAAACTCCAACCAAATAATCTATTTACTTATATATTACGGTAGCTCTCAAAATGATAAAACGCACGGGGTGTGCAGAGGAGTAGGAATAGCGCAAAAGCATATTTCTCCTTTCGGGTAGATAGTTTCCTACGTGTAACCACCCTACTTATACCCACTTTTTTAGTTTTGTTAATCAAATCGAGGTGAGTCGACGTCGTAAGAGACACAAAAGGCAAGTTTTAATCTTTTATTTGATTTTGGAACAACAAGTTCACCGTAAAAAAAAATTATTATATTATACCTCAATAGAGAATATAATTTTGGTAATTTTACCAACTTGTGAAATTTATGTCTTGATAAGACAATGTTTTTATATTTTGTTTTCTTGTTTAAAATATACACTAAAAACGATGAAAAATAATTTGTAATTTTATAAAAATAAAAGGATAATTCATAAATTCAAACACAATTTGTGTCACACGTAACGATAATTCGTTTCTCTCCAGCTTCCCGGCACACGGTGGGCCCAAAAATTGACATCGCGTAATTCTTATTCCATTTTATATATAAATAAATATAAAAATAAAAATAAATATATAACAAGGAACAAAATCCACAACAATAATGAGACCGAAGTAGTATAGAGATTTCGGGTCCGATAAGTCCCCAACGAGCTTGGAATGGAAAATCGCATGATGATTGATGATATGATGTTTTTAATAACAAGATTTGGATTTGATTCCTTCTAATAAAATGCAAAAAGCAATAAGTAAATCCTATCAACGAAAGGTATTAAAGATTTAAACTTAAAAAGAGACAGGCATGGTAAAAACCTAGCTAGAAAAACTACTAAATTATCAAAGTTTAAACCCTAAGGTGATGAAAATGCTAACCTGCTAAGCAGTTTGAGCTCAAATAAGCTAATGGAAAATGGAACAGACAAGTTGGGCACTAAACCTAATAAGCACATGCAAACAAAGATAAGCAAGGTAAATAAGCTAGAACAGGCCTAGACAAATCTAATAAGCTAAACTAACCCTAAATAAGCAAATTCAACAAGCAATTAAGCTAAATTAAGCAAGAGAAACTCAGCAGTACTAACTCTAAGTTAGTACTGCTAGCTTTGAGTTAGTGCTGCTGGTTTAGATTTAGTACTGCTGGCTTGAATAAAACAGAATGAAATAAGAAATAAGCAAATAAGCTAAAACAGATATTTAACTATCCCTAATAAGCACTAAGGCATTAAGAATAAGCAACTAGAATAAACTAGAATGGCAAATAAGCTCAAAACTAAAAAAACTGATAAACTCTTAAAATTACTTTGAAAAGGCAAATAAACTTAAATAAGCTCTACTAAAGACAGTAAACGAAAATGGGCTTAATCTACTCTAAAAAGCTAAGCAAATCTTAAATAAGCAGAAATAATAAGCTAATACGCAAAAATGAACTAACAGTACTAACAGTATTAACTACCAGTACTAACCTGGAGTTAGTACTGCTAGCTTTGAGTTAGTACTGCTACTTTGAGTTAGTACGCTAGCTTAAAAAAATCCCAAAAGATAACTAGCAGTACTACCTAGGGTTGAGTACTATGCTTGTTCCAAACACCCCTTAAAAGTATTACACAATCATTTTTTTATTATTTTTTTCATTTTTTATTTTAAGCTATAAAAACAGATTATCAAATAACAAAATATGACACATTCTAAGCAATTTCAAATCAGAATAAGGCACTTAAATACTGAATCAATCTACAGTATTAACTCCATAACTAACAGTACTAACACGAAATTTCACAAATCACTTTAACTAACAACTAAGCTAAGATATAACACTAAACATCATGATAAAGCGATAAATATAGCAAATAAGGTAACTAAATAAGCACTAAAACAGTTCTATAGTAAATAAGAAAAATAAGAAAAAGAGAGACTTACAACTCCCTTGCTCAAAACATGGTTAAACAAATAGTCTACGAGCTCTAGCTTATATAAAACAAGCTAGTGAGAGTCCATAAGCTCATCCAGAACTGGCTTATCATCCATAAGCTGTGGTATATTTGAGTGTGGAATTTTTTGTGACTTTACTTAAATTCTTTATTATTTTGAAGTTAAGACAAATGACTTATATGATTTTATAAGACTTAAAACATATTAAGTAAAGCTTTTAACAAAGGAAATACAGAGATTCAAGAATTGACTTAAAAACTCCAAATTTGCATTAAGACGAAAATTAAAGTTACAAGACTTAGAAGAGTAAAATTGCATAAAAATAAGCTAAAATTTAACTAAAATAATCCATCCTGGTTTTGGATTACAATGGCCCTATTTATACTAAAAACTTCATCCTTGGGTCTTCCAGCTGTGCTTTCTTCTGTGTTTCTTTGTAGAGACAAAAACCCAAGTGTGCTTGTTGTGTGAGGTGATTCTATAACAAATCTCAGCCATTCAATCTTCTTGTGCTTATTTTTGAGTTAATCTAGCCATCGAAATTACTTAAAAATGGTGAAGGATTGGCAACATGGCAATTATAAAGCTGGGGGGAGATAGTGGAGGAGGGGGGAAGGTTTTATCCTCTAAATTTTTCATGGTTGCAGGATAAAAGGGAAGAAGAGAACCCGTGATTGGTTCTGTTGGGCGGGAAAAATGGTTTTGGGTAAGTTGGCAGCTTTGGCCCCTCAAGTTATACTCCACTCAATTTCTAATTTCAGCCCTTGTCTTTTCATTCTTGTCATACAACTTGAGGTTTGGCAATTTTAGTCCCTCAAGTTGGTTTTTCTTCACTTGGTTGACTTTCTGACTTTGACTGACTTTTGCTTCGATTTGACTTTGTCTGGGTTGACTTTCCTGTTGACTTTTTGACTTTGGCTTCGATTTGACTTTGTCTTTTCCATTCCGTGCTCGGTTTTGTCCGTTTTTGGCTTTGTTTTTCGTCCTTTTCTTGAAAATCCGTTTCCTGCACAATACAAATGCAAAACATACAAATACAATGTATTTTTGGTACGTTTTTAGTCATTTAAGCCCGTTTTTAATTGAAAAGGGTATGTGTAATTAAACACATACCATCAACCAACAATCTGAATTTCCCAATTAGACTCCGGTCTGAGTATACCAGTTTTCAAGCACGGTGATGATCCAATTGATGTCATCAATCATGTCATGTCTTTCTTGTCTGCTGTGGTCAGTTCCCGCTATCCTACTACTAATAATCAGCTGAGGAACTCGTCAACCCAAGGCAACAAGCTACCAATAATGATGGAAGAGTAACCGTACAACCAGTTCAGGGGAGACAAATTTCTTATGCTGCAGGTACTACAAGAACTTTCACTCCAGGAGCAAGTGGGAATAATTCGGGGAAACAAAGGATTGTTACATGTTACAAATGTAAAGGGGAAGGACACATGTCCAAACAATGTACTAAACCAATGAGAAAATGGGAAGATTAGTGGTTTAAGGATAAAGTGTTATTGGTTTAAGCTCAAGCAAGTAGTTAAATTTTACATGAGGAGGAACTCGCATTTTTGGCAGATCCAGGAATTCTAGTAGGTCAAGCCACACAGACTGTCATTACTCACAATGCTGCTTATCAAGCTGATGATTTGGATGCATATGACTCTGATTATGATGAACTCAACACTGCCAAAGTTGCTCTCATGGCGAATTTATCTCATTATGGTTCAGATGCTCTTGCTGAGGTACACAATCATGATAATGTGAATAATAATATGATTAATCAAGTTATGCAGGTGATATCATCTTCTGAACAGTCGAATGTTGTGAATCATTCAGAGACTGAAATAACCAGTTGTTAGAAATGAGTAAAAGACTCGGTCACCCTGTATATTTATTGTTTATAATAGTTCGTAGTTTATTAGTTAATCGTATGTCTTTCGGTTTTAAGTCGGGTACTAATACCCGGTATTTTGTAAACACTGTATAAGCCTCTTCCAACTTTGGAAGAGGCAAGCTAGTCATTTACTCTTTTCATAGAAAATACATTTTCTCTCTCTAGTATTCTCTCTCATGTGTTTCTCTCTCTAGAAACTAGCCCAATCACAAGAATCATCACCGTGTTATGAAATAAACGATCCTACAATGGGTACCAGAGCCTAGTTGGATTCGTGATTGATTTGTGTGGTTAAATAAGCTAAATTTCATGGCTTATTTTGTTTAGAAAAGCCAACGGCTCAAAAAGATTATCCGGGCTTACTTTGTTGGTTAATCTTGTGGTTATCCATGCTATAAATGCTAAGGAAGAAGTAATGTTCTATACAAGTGATACTCAAGCCTCAAGAACGAAAACAAAGCTTATAGGTCGAATTATTTTGGGAGTTCTTCTTGGAAGTTGCTTCTATCTTTTGATCCAGGAAGAAACACCCTGAAATTGGAAGGTAATCTTCATACACCATCATTGTGTTTACATGTTTAGCTTGTTTCGTGGTTAAAAAGGCTCAAATGGATAAATTTTGCTTAAACGAGCTAGTGTTCTTCGTGTTGGTTGGCTTAGTAATATATTGATCTTGATGGGCAGAGTTGACAATCAAGAAAGGGACAAGAACCTGAATTTTTAGGAAAAGTATCCGGCGAGTTGACACCAAGGTCAAGGCAGAGTTGCTAGATTATAGGCAGCGAGTTGCTTCACGGGCGAGTTGGCTAAAGATCACACGGCGAGTTGCAAGTTTTATAGGCAGCGAGTTCACACTCTTGGCGAGTTGCTAAAACACACGGCGAGTTGCTAAGATTATAGGCAGCGAGTTGCTCACGGCGAGTTGCTTAGTTTATTGGCAGCGAGTTGCTCACGGCGAGTTGATTATTTTATTGATCCAGCGAGTTAACAAAACTAGGCAGCGAGTTACTTCAAAACCACGGCGGTTTGCCTAGTAAGATCTTGGCGGCGAGTTGGCCTGTTAGGCAGCGGTTTTGCTCAATCAATAGGAGGCGGTTTGGTTGATTTCAAAGCGGCGGTTTGATAGAAACATATACGCAGCGGTTTGATTTAAAAAAAAAAAGTATCCAGACGACACCCCTTTTAGCGACACTTTTTGGCGAAAAAATTAAGTATTTTGTAATCTTTTTTCTATAGTCTTTTTAACTTATTTTTACATCAAATTCAAATTTTGGTAATAGGGTAAAAATTTATTCGGTCGACACCTTTTTAGCGACACTTTTTGGCGGGAAAAATTAAGTAAAATATATTTTTTTTCTTTAGCCTTTTTAGCTTATTTTTACACCAAATTTAGATTTTGGTAATAGGGTAAAATTTATTTTTTTCATAATCCAACTGCGCCAAATTTCAAACAAATCAACAAACCAAATACCACAACCAATTATTCATTTACGGTTTTTCTATTGATTTTGTAAAATCCCGGTAAACTTCTTATCGGTTTAAATCTTAGACTTGTAAAATCCCGTGAACGTTAATTGCATTTATAACCAATACATCAAGATGTCTAATATGTCAGAAGATATCCAGTATGCCGGTTCCGATACCCGCCCACCAATGCTTGATAGAACAGACTTTGAATCATGGCAACAACGGATTCGTCTGAATTGTCTAGAAAAGATGATAGGAGAGATATAAGAAACAATACTGAAGGACCATTTCAAATGGGTACAAGGAAGATACTTATACTGAAGGAGGTGAGGGTGCACTTCATCTAGGTCCAGAACGTGCTAGAGTCTTTGCCGACCTTTCAGCTGAACAAAAGGACAGGTATAAAGCTGACATTCGTGCTACGAATATCTTACTTCAAGGTATACCAAAAGACATCTACACACTCATCAACCACTTTACTGACGCCAAAGATATTTGGGCAGTTGCAGATGGGTTTCTGGAAGGCCTCTAAGTTTAACAAGAGGATGACCGAGAATCACAATATACGATGATATGAAACGCTTCTAAAAAAAAACAATATAATATAAATCTGTCAAATCAAAGGAGAGACCAATCATGTTAACTGATGTAGGTTTTCGAAGCTCATAAACGACATGAGAAACATCAAGATGACCATGGTCCAGAATGCAGCTTAACTCTAAATTTTGTGAAAAACATGTTAACCAGAATGAGCAGATTTATAACTGAAGTAAACTCAATAGAGGTTTGAAAGAGTCCAAACTTTGATCAGTTTATGCTTCCTATGAAGCAACATGAGGTGCATGCTTAATGAGAACATAGAATGATAATGGAAAGGTTCATTCAACCAACTAATGATCCTTGGCACATGATGTCTAATGCCTCAGTTTAGCAATATCCAACACAATCATCTGAGTCTCCACAATCTCAAATCAACCATCACTTGTTTATAACTGTCAAATGGACACAGGAAGCACTATCAACGGATTTGAACGTTGATTGAAAGCCCTAACCAGCACACTTGCCCTCCTCAGAACTCTTCTAATGCAAAGAATAAAGCAACATGAAGATGACAGAGTTGTAGTTCAGGATGTTTCGTGATAGATACAAATGTGAATAACAAGGAAGACCATTTCAAGGAACAATGCAAGAGGAAATGTTATAGCTAGGAAATGTTTGAGGTCAAACAGAGTTGGAAACAAGAATCCTAGTCAGCTAAACCAATATTGCTACAACTGCAAAGAAATCGGACACCATAGCACGAGAATGTCACAACTAAACGTCCTTAAGGATTCAACTACTTCAAAGACAAGATGCGCTGATACTGCTCATGGAAAATAGTGTTGTACTAAATGAAGAGCAGTTGGTTGTTTCTTGCAAGAAACAGGTCACCATTTTGATGACGATGTGGATGATTTAGGCACCTCAATGTGGACCATGTCTTGAAGATGATCAATGCGAGCATCTCGACGTTCTGATGTTTGATGAGGCTCCCACCACACTAGACCATGTTTCAATGGTAAGATCTATCATCTAGAAGATCCAATCTAACAATGAAGCCGGCCATCATATGACATATTAAAAAGCGAATACGCCGTTTGAGGTACAAGATCATGATACCTTTGTTAGATCATATGGATGAGTATCATGAGTACAAAACGAGATGCAAGTGAAGTACAACACACTCCCTTGTTGACTTATGAAGTCTGACTATACGATGATAGTAATATTATTATGTATGATCAGTAAGTGGAAACAACGAAAACATGTTGTACAAATAATGTAATCTTCTGTACGAAATGATGCATTGATGCAATTCTCGATGAAATGCATGAACATGGTGTAACAAAGTAAGGTCAGCAAATAAAGCATGTTTAGTAGTTAATGTCACATTGACTTCTGAACTTGTAAGATATAAGGAACTGGGTCAGTTGTATGAACAACGGGCTAAGTTGAATTAACTGATAGAGAACCGAAAGATTGATGAAAGCCAAATGAGAATAATTATCCTCTGACTGAAATCGAAAGAAACGTCTTTAAAATCGTGAACATCCAATACTGCAACAATTGCAACATCTTCTAACTCTAACCATCATAAGATAATGGAGGGAAAGAAGCGAATCATTTGAAAAAAGGATTTTAAACAAAAAGAAGACAAATTCCTTAAAGAGTTTTTAGACATTAAAAGGCTAAAAGAAAAGGTTGAAGATATGATTATACAAACAAGATCAATCTGTACAACAGTTCACATGATATTAAACCAAATCGTTTTAATTGATGAAAAGAACAAGGTAGCGATAGGCTAACAAAAATCCCTTATGACTCACCGTACAAAAGCGAAGCTTCAACCAGCCCTCTATAATGGTCAAGTATTATCCATGTCCAATCAAATGCACGTCCTGTTGTGCATGACTCAGAGGACACTCGTGATATGGCTGAGATAACTAGGAAAAGAATGATGGAGAAAATGCAAAGCCCTCAATGTGTGGAAAATAAAGTTAGGATGCCACCCCCCCCCCCAGATTACTCGAGAGGATAACCAACATGCAACCTTTGCTCCTCAAAGAAATTAACCCCAGAACAATAATATGGTCCTAAGATAATAATGACAGAAAAAGGCTGAGACCTCAGATCCAAAACCACTTTCCGACATTGACAGATGTATCCACCCAATCTCGCTCCTGGCAAAAAGCGTGTCCCCTAGTTCTATCCTACTAAAAGTCAAGTGAATATTAATATTTATTGTACATCACACAACTTTTACAGGAATTATGACAAAACTTGCCAAAAAGAGAATCACCCCCCAACAGGTGTATACAGAAGGGGAAAAGAGGTTTTGAACATACAAAAAGATGTTTACCTTTCACTAGAAGTTATTCCATTTTTTCAAACTCTTAAAAACACTTTGCAGAGTTCAAACGGCCCTCTTTAAAGAAGTATAAAGTAATGGAAAGAAATATTGATCAAAAGGTCAGATGAGTGGATCAGAATGTCGTGGACAAGCAATGTGCTGAAATTGTAAAGAAAAACCTTCTCATTGAAAATGAGAATCTGATTGCTAATTGTTTGTCGAATCAACTGTTGTTTGATGTGGAAAAATCACGTTGTTCTATATCTGAAGCCTGAGATGTATAAAGTTCATAATGAGTCAAAACAATTTCAAAACTTGAAATGGAATACCTAAATTTGAAATTAAAGATCAACATCATCAGAAAGTTTTGATAATAAAAATCACCAGCATCACAGGAATCTCCTGATTTAAACTCATTCTTTAAGATCAAGAATCTAGAACATCAGATTCAAGAAAGGACAATGTTGAATGAGACTTGAACGTTCTAGTCTCTAATGTGAATGAACAAAGTTGTGAGCCTTAAATGCCTAACGATGTCACTGATCTTTCTTGAACAGAATGACGATTAAGACAGAAATAGAAAAAGGTTAAGCAACATACAAGGAAATGTTTGAGTCTATAAAGTTCACGCGCACTAGCACTAATGAACAGACATCTTCCGTTTAACAACAGATGAGGAAATCTAAAGGCTCAATTAGAAGGCAATTTGAAAGTTGCCACTAGAAGTTCTGTCAAAACAAAGTTCTTTTCTTGGATCCTGAATGTATGTTCATTGATGTTAACCCAACCCGCATCCCTAAGAAAATAGAGTGCTCATTTAACCTATATCAAAACCATCTTAAGGAGTGTGTAGAAATTGATAAGGAGAATCCTAGAGGAAGCTAGAGTAGTTAAACCACTGGATAATGCACCTTACTATGCTTTGTCAATCACTAATAGCTATCTCCGGAAATTGCTAGAATAATGTTATGGCACTTGCCCAAAAAGTTTCAATGAAAGAGATAACAAGGCTCCCTCTACCCCTGTAACTAGGAAAAAGCAAGTAACTTTTAATGATAAACCAGGAACTTCATCTAGTAACACACAGAAACACGAAGTGCACCAGAAAGTTCAACAGACTAATGTCCATGTGATTCATTCTACAAGAGTAAACACTTCCACTGAAGCAACTGGATCGAAAGCCTAGCAGCAATACAAAGAAAATAGGATACTCACTGCCTGCTAATACTGAGAATAATAAGAAGTAGAAAGACCACCTAGGACAAATAAGTCAGTATGGACAAAAGTGAATCGGGTTGATTCTAGCATTAGCTCTAAGCGTGTTGTAATTAATTCAAATTCTAAATCTGTGTGCAAAACTTGTAACAAATGTTTAAACTCTGCAAGTCATGAAATGTGTGTTGTTAATATCTTGAATTCTGTGAATGCTACCCCCACTGTTAAAATTGTCTTGAATAAAGGGAAGCAGATCTGGAAACCAAAAGGCAAACTGTCTGATAACAGTTTGAACAAGACCAAGCAGGTTTGGAAAGCAACGGGCAAACTATTTGCTAATGTTGGGTTATCAATGGAGAACCACATGAAAGAAAGTCGCTTTAGTGAAAACTTATTGAGGTTATCAAATGGAGACCCACAGAAAGAAATTTGCCTTAGGCGAACTGTGCCCTTTACAAAGCTTATGTCAATGTTCTATCATAACTGCTAACCACCAGGACCCAACAAAAATTGGGGAACTGAAATTCCAAACTCTCAACACTCGTCTGTTTTTCAAATGCAGGTCTTACATAGGTCATCCTTTGGTATATGGACTCAGGCTGTTCAAACATATGACGGGAATCTTTCAAGCACAAGATTGTAGAAAAGTTCATACGGGACAGTCAGATTCGGGAATGATCACTTCGGAGCTATCATGGGTTATGGAGAATATGTTTATTATGACAGTGTAATCTCTATAAAAGAAGAGTAGACTACGTGAGGGACTTTGGACACAATCAAACAATCTCTGTAGGGCAATTTTGTGAATCTGAACTTAAGTTCCTTCAAAGCATTCTTGCATTGTTCGTGATTATTAAATGGTGCAGACTTACTTAAAGGTAGTCATGCGACCAATTTGTATCACAAATTGATTGATGATAAGATGAAGTCCCTTCTCTAATATGCTTGTTGATCCAAAGCTTCCAAGTCCTAAATCATGGCTTTGGCATCGACGATAAACCAATTTAAACTTCGGCACAATTGATGATCTTGCTCGAAAAGATCTGTTTAAAGTCTACCAGATTGAATTTTTAAAAAGTGAATCATCTTATGCTCAAGGCCCCCTTTGTTTCAACCCCACTTGAAACAGCAAGAAAGATCTCCCACAAACCAACAAACTGAAAATACAAATCATGAAGTTCTTCATACCCTTCACATGGATCTGTGTGGTCCAATGAGAGTCCAGAGTATTAATGGGAAGAAATACATTTTAGTATTCGTGGGATGACTATTCAAGATTCACATGGGTAAAGTTTTTGAGATCAAAGGATGAAACTCCAGAGTTTGTCATCAACTTTCTTAAGCAAATACAGGTTGGTCTCAACAAAACAGTCAGATACATCCGAACAGATAATGGAACGGAATTCGTCAACCAAGTTATGTCAACTACTATGCAAGGTGTAGGCCATATTTCATCAAAAGTCTTGTTCCAAGAACTCCTCAACAAAACGGCGTTGTCGAAAGACGAAATCGTACACTGTGGAAGCATAACCTCCACCGTACAATGCTGAAATTCTCAAAAGCATCGATGTTTCTAATGGGCAAAAGCTTAGCTACTGCTTGTTACACCCAAATCATCCCTAGTTCATACTCTCACAGAGCAACTAACAATCAAGTTACATGAACTTGAAACCAATCATTATTCAAACATAAAGTACGCGCCAGCACAACACACAAAACCCCTTTATGACTTTACATGATAAGAAGCCTGATGCTTAGACAACTTCTCCGAGTAATTAAGGTGCTCTGGCTTATCCCTAACAAATGATAGCGAAGACTATGAAAATTCAAGCCCAAAGCTGACATTGGGAATTTTCGTTGGGTAGCTCCTAGCAGGAAGGCAATAGATCTTAAAACAAGAGAACCGTCGATTAATGGAAAAAACTTCACGACACATTCGATGAGATGCATCAACAATCGCTCCTATACGACATCAGTTCAGACCCGAGCCTATCAGAAAGACCCCGGACAACAACAATTATGTGCTCTCCCCATTCGTCATGTCCCTAGCAATTACTAAACAATCCAACCGACAGATAAAGATCTGGAGATTTTAATTCCAACCTATGTTCGAATGAATACTTTGAGCAATCTACATAAGATAAACCAGTAAACTATGGCTATTGTTAGTTAACGCGCCAATTGATTCTAAGAATACAATCTGTTTCTACAATGATTGCTCAAGATGCACCTTCTACAAGTCATTCATTGTCATCCTCACAAGTGCATCCTCCAGTCTTTCCTTAAGGTGTTGCGGCTGGACCAACTATCAAAGATACCTCAATTACTCAAGCTGTCCTTCATCCCTCAGTTAACCCTGTTGCAGGAGAACCGTAGATTCTGCACTAGTCAACATCAGGGATGTTAGTTTAACTGAACCCACCAAGTTACTCAACCACGAGATCACTCAGAAGATGGACCAAAGATCCCCTCTTAAATAACTATCGTTGCAATCCCTCTCGTCTTTGTATCTACCAGAAAACATTAGGCATCTCGATGCTTTTTGTCTGTCTCCATACTGAACTGTCCAAAGTCGAACCCAAGAACTTCAAAATGGCTGTGATAGAAGATTACTAGTTTCAAGCCATGCAAGATGAAATTCATGAATTTGATCGACTTGAAGTAATGGGAATTAGTACCTCCCCAAATCTATGGTAGGGTTATCGCTCTCAAAGTGGATCTTTACAAAGTGAAGCTTAATGAATATGGGTGATGTTACTGAAAAACAAAGGTCTCGATAGTTGCAAAGGGATATCTTCATGGGGAGAAAGGTATTGATTTTTGAAGAATCGTTTGCCCAGTTTGCATGATAGAGCATCAGAATATACATGATGCGATTGCCGCAACCAAGAATATGATGATCTACCGATAGATGTCAAAACTGCTTTTACTGAATGGTGATCTCAAGAAGAAGTCTTGTCAGTCACCTGGAGGAATTTAAGACCAAGATAATCCTACGCACAGTTAATCATCTGAAGAAGGCTCTTATGGGCTAAAGCAGGCACCAAGGGCGGTATTACATAACTATCAAAGTTCCTTTTGGGCCAAAATTTCTTACAAGGGGGCCGTGGATCCAAAACGTTATTCACACGCAAATCAGGCAAACAGATTCTACTTGTTCAAATATACATAATGACATCAATTTTTTGCCTCAACAGTCATAATGTGTGTCACATTATTTGTCCAAGAAATGAGCACCAAAGTTTAGATGTCAATGATAGGGACAAATGTGTTTTTCTAGGAACTACAAGTCTCAAAGTCCTACCAGAGGCAGCATCTTTATTAACCAATCCAAGCAAAATATGCTCTCAAAACCTGAAAGAAATATGGAATGATCTCTTTGACCCTGTCGATCACAACCAATGGTAAGATCGATTGAAACTGGACAAAGATCTCAGGGATTCCAGTGCCCAAACTCGATTTAGAGGAATGTTGGCTCCCTAATGTACCCTACAGCATAGTACCAGACCTTGTTATTTGCTGTGTGCATGTGTGCTAGATATCAGCTAAGCCAACAAAAAGCACCTTGAAGCAAATCAAACGTAACTTTCGGGGCCTAAAAGGAACCATTAACATGGTCATTTTGGTATCCAAAGGACAATGCTATGTCACTAACAGCTTATGCAGATCGAATCAATGCGGATGTCAAGAGATTAGAGAAGAAGTACGTCGGGAAGAGATGGCTCATTTCTTGGAGATAGATTTTTTTAGCTTGAACATCACAAAGAACAAAGAAAGCAACGCCATCACAACAACATAGGCAAAATAAATTGCAATGTTTGGATCGTTCTCAAATCCTTTGATGAGATCCCAGCTAAAAGACAGTAACTACTCTTTAATTTCAATTAAGATTCCTTTTGTACAGTGATAACCAAAGGCATTAGCTATTAAGCTGCAACAATGTGCAGCACTCACGATCTAAGCACATCGACATACGTCACCATTTCATTCGAGAGCAAGTGGAAAATGGAGTGGTTAAACTCTACTTCGTGGAAACAAACTATCAACTGGCAGATATCCTCACAAAAGCTTTACCAAGTAGAACATTTCGAATTCTAACTTCCCACAACTTGGGATGAAGAGTTTTAACCCCTGAAACCTCAAATGCCTTCAAGAATGAGAGATGATTATTATGAAGTGTCCTCATGTATCATTGTACACAAGTACATAAAAATAGACTTGGTAAATATTTTAAGTCATTTGGAATTACAAAATGGTTTGCAATTACTTCAAATTGCAACCCGGTTCTCATTTGAAGGAAAGATTGTCGTCTGAAAGACAACTATTCCTAACAACGGGTAATTAATTTTACTCGGGCATAGGATTTACTCTTATATCCAGTGCATTGGGGATATACTGTACGTTTCAATGCAATTTTCTTAATTCTGAAAGAAGTCTTCCTGTTTTGATAACCAAATAATATTCTTAATTGATTCCTTCAAATTATTTGTGTTAACCACGGTGTAAAAGTGTTGTTTGAAAATCATACGAACACTTTGGACATCAATCAATATACTACTGCTCTATCAATAGAAAACGGGTCATCGATTAAGGGAGAGTGTTGCTCAAATTTATATCAGAGTAGCCGTTGGGAAAGTGGTAACCGGGTCTCGGAGATACAAAAGAAGCTAAGGAACCAAAATCTTCAGAGCTCTCACGCACAGCTGATGTCCCTCAAGCGTAACAAGACAACTGATACAATATCAACACTTCCACCACCACCACCTTCACTACAAAAACCTACAAGTTCATCGAGATATTAGGAGAAAGTTAAAGATTAGAAATCTCGAATGCGTCATTAGTGGAAAGACTTTAAAGTATATTAACTACCAACTAATCAAGGAGAAGGTGAATGGAGTTAATCAATATCATACGGTAATGCAACATACAACATGTACATTCAAAGTTTTTGTATGAAATAATTTTTTTTTGATGTATATGTGTCAGGTAAAAGAATCTTTCATGAGTTTTCATTAAACTTAAAAAAAACCAGGTTTTTTGAGTTTAAAACCGGAAAAATCTTATCAAATTATCATGTCTGACACTAACACAATCCCTCAACGATGGAGGGGGAGCATTAATAATGATTTCCATACACAGCTTGAAACTAAAAAATGAACATAAACTCTAAGGTTCTCAAGAGTGTATTCTCCACCCCCAAGTTGCTAAACAGTTTCGAATATCGATGCACATTTGAGGGGAGCTTTTCGAAATGCAAAAAACAATCGGTACTAAACACTGAATAAAAAAAAACTGTATAGTTATAATCAAAGTACATGATTGAGTTTTTCAACAGTGAATTTAAATGCAAGGTAACTTTACCAAAAGACTGACCATGTATTACTTTTATCGAAGTATAAGGATTGGTAATGTTTAGGTTACTCGTTCCTGATGATCCTAAGGCCAAACGCGGAGGGATCTACCCAGGGACAATCCACTAAGTTAGTACAGAAGATCCTTATGTATATTAAAAGGAGTAAATGTGAGACCAGGAATAGTGCCATACAGAGATGGAGCTAGTTCACTGGAATAATACCCAACAAGGGCTAGTCATGAAGTCTCGGAACTCTAAAGGGTGTAGGAATAAAAAAGAATTGTAACAATAAAGGGTGTAAAGAAAAGAAGCCCTCCAAACACTTAAGGCAGAAAACCGTTCAATAACATATGCAATCAAGAATCACAAGTTGATTGCTTGACATGAAATGACATCATGGACCCAGCTGATGCAATGCAACAACCGTCCCTAACCTATTCGATTTCCTCTTGAAAGAAACTTGTCTCATTTGCACGGAGACTAACATGCAATCGTACTTCTCACTCACAGTAACGAGTAAGTGGAATTTGAAAAGTTGGCATTCAGCTCCAGCCTCCGATCTACTAATGTCAAAGCGCACTTTCGAGTCCTAGAGCCAGAGAGATCATCAAATAATCTCGTTAGGACACCATTTCCATTTATCTTGGTCTTCCACACACTACTAATATATAAAACTCTGTGGAAACAAGGTTTATCTTAAAGTCCTACGCATTATCCTTGTGTATTGCCCGAACATTCGAGTGATACGAAGGTATTCACTATAACGATGGTAAATTCTTGCTAGAGCCTACATCAAACAAGCTCCTAGGTAGGTGACATTGTGCCGATTCCTACAAGATCAAACATTGTGTTCCAAGCTGGAAAGAAACGATGGTGCGATTCTACGTGAATCAAACTTGTCCAGCATAAATTGACGTTTATTGAACATTACAACCATCAAACTATCGAAGTGTTACAAATATTTTCATAATTAACACTTTAGAATGATTTTTCAATCAATTTTCACTTTATTGCTAACTGTTTTCATTATAACATGACATATTTAAAGATGGAATAATGGAGTATACCATTCCGTAATGTCAAGTTAATAACCGAATGCTCAGACACGCCCTAACCTGTTATGAAGTTATGAAAGATCTCTAAAGGTTCAAAGTTTTCCGCAAACTCTGATATCATATTCTTATTCACAGTGCACAAGATGAGGCAATAAATACTAATGATGAGAGAATAAGTTTGGCTGATGATCTCAAGAAAGCTCATGAACAAATCAAAACAAATCAAAGTGCACAAGCTCATATTATCTAAAATCACTACAACCAAAGTACTAGATGTAACATGAAGAATCAAAAGACTGCAACTATAAGAGCTTAAGTCTAGTATTTCAAGGGTGATCCTCCCTTAGGGAGAATTGTTAGATAAAGTAAAAGACTCGGTCACACCTCGTATATTTATTGTTTATAATAGTTCATAAGTTTATTAGTACATCGTAGTCTTTCGTTTTTTAAGTCGGTACTAATACCCCGTATTTTTAAACACTAAAAACAGCACTTCCAACTTTGAATAGACAAGCTAGTCATTTAACTCTTTTCATAGAAAACACATTTTCTCTCTCTAGATATTCTCTCTCATGTGTTTCTCTCTCTAGAAACTAGCCCAATCACAAGAATCATCACCGTGTTATGAAATAAACGATCCTACAACAGTGATAGAAATATCATTCCTTATTCTCAGTATGTGATTGAATCACAATAGGCAGCTGTTCAGAATTCAAATTTTTCTACACAAAAAGATGCACGATAAATCTGTATTGAACAACTAAAAAAACCGAAGTTGCTAATTGTAACCAAGATAAATCAGGAAAATAAAAATGTCAATGATACTTATACTGCTACTGAAAGATACAAGAACAAGTTAAAGTGTTGAATGAAGGACAAAATGTTGATTTCAAGAATAAGGAAAACTTTCAGATTCATGTGGCAACAGTCTGTAGAATGATGGCGTCTCTTAAACAAACTCTTTCTGAACATTTAAAAGAAAAAGAATCTTTAATGCAAAAAGTTTCTCTTCTCAAAGATGATTTTAAGAAAGAAGAATCTAGGAACATAGATAGAGAGATTGCTTTAGAAAAAAGGATCAAACAGCTAGATAATATTGTTTTTAAAAGAGATCAATCCGCACAAACTGTTCACATGTTGACGAAACCTCAGTTTTTCTATGATCATACCACTAAACAAGCTCTAGGTTTTCAAAATCCTTTCTATCTGAAGAAAGCTCAGCAGTTGGAACCGAAGCTATATGTTGGTGATATTATTGAGAAAACTAATCCTATTGTGATTCCTGACTCAGAAGAGACCTTAACACTTGCTGAAGAGAGTCGTTCAAAAATGCTTTTAAAACATAAGGATAATATGATGTTAGAAAAGCAAGTTAATACAACAATAGACGTAATGCCACTCGTACCAACATACAAAGATATTGAAACACGATTTAGTTCCACAAACAGAAAAACTGCTCAAACAAGCCCTTGTTGGTCTAAGAATTCCTGTAATTCTCTAAAACCTACTCTTTCTAGTAGACCCACCAAAGTTGAGGTTCCTAAAGTACTTCCTAAAGTCAGCATGGTTAATACAAGTTTAAAAAAACTTAAACACCATCTTGCTGGTTTTGAATGTGGTAGTCAAAGAAAGAACCATGCCCACAGCTATCACTGAGGGCTCATGGGGTTTCAAACATACAAAAGCTTGTTTTAGGGATAAAATAATTCCATTTGTAAAAGCTCTGAAGGACTTGTTTAACACATTCAATCAATATTTGGTTGATGAACTTTCTGAAGTCCAAAATGTCTTTCATCAAATGGAACAGACTGTGAACAACATCGTTTAGAATCAAAAATAAACATTTGAGTTAAAAGAATCAAAGTTTGAAAAAAATGAACATACTCTTGGAACAAGTGTTGAGCAAAGATATTGTAAACATAATTGTGAATTCTTCTGTGGATAATTCTGATGTGAATGTACATGAATGTGAAAAGTGTCTCAAACTTGAGACTGAGCTTCAAACGAATTTCGTTGAAAAAAAGATTTACGATAAACTGTTCAAAAGTTTTACCACTCTTGAAAAACACTGCATCTCTTTAGAAGTTGATACTCAACTTAATCAGGAAATTTTTCAAAGGGACAATTCTGTTTCAAATCAAAGTGCTCCAAGTTTTGATCAACTGTTTGAATTAAATGAATTGAAAGCTCAGTCTCAAGAGAAAGACACGGTCATAATGAAGTTGAAAGAGAGAATTAAATCTCTAAGTGGAAAAATGGATGAGAATAAAATTAAAAAGGACTTAGAAGAGATTGAAACAATAAATATCGAATTGGATCATAGGGTGACAAAGCTTATTGCTGAGAATGAGCATTTGAAACAGACCTATAAGCAACTTTATGACTCGATTAAACCGGCATGTATTCGATCTAAAGAACAATGTGCCGATTTAATTAATCAAGTCAATCTAAAGTCCGTAGAGATCTCTGATTTAAATGCTAGTCTTCAGGAAAAAGTTTTGGTAATTACAGCTCTCAAGGATGAGTTAAGGAAACTCAAAGGAAAAGCTCTAGTTGATAATGATGTTACTAAACACCCTAGTGATCCAGAGATGCACTGACAATAATGGAAACCAATAACCCCTAAGTGTTTTGAATAAACCGGACACTCACTCTGCCTATCATAATCATTACCAGGAAGAAGCTGATTATTCGGGATCTCTTGATCATATAAAGTAAATATCCCCTAAGACTAAAGCTTAGAATCTGCCTGTAAGTATACTAAACTAATTCATGAGTTGCTTACAAAAAATCAGTAAAACCTGCCCCAGTCTTAACAATTCAGGTGAACAATTAATGGCTGTGACCCCAACGAACAAGGACAAAAAGGCTAGATTCATTGAGCCTGTCACATCCTCAAGAAACATAATCACAAAAACAACCACTACATCAAACCTAACTTCTAACAAACCTATGCTGTCTTCTACAGGAGTAAAACAGTCTACTAGTACTAGCGGATCACAGTCTTTAGGCAATACAAAGAAAGATAAGATTCAGCAAACACCAAGTAGTACTCTGAAGAATAAAGTAGAAGCCCACCCTAGGACAGTTAAATCTAGTTTGAAAAATAAGAATAGTGTTGTTGAACCTAAAGGAACTGTAATGTGCAGCATTCCAAGCTTAATGTAAATTCTAAACCTCTATGTGTTAAGTGTAATGGTTGCAAGTTTTCTGATAATCATGATTTATGTGTTCTCGATTTTATCAAAAATGTGAATGCTCGTGTAAAATCTAAATCTGTTAAGAAAAGTTCAAAGAGAAAAGTTTGGAAACCAACAGGAAAAGTGTTTACAAATATTGGATACACTTGGAGACCTACTGGTCGGACCTTCACTATAGTAGGAAATGCGTGCCCTTTAACTAGGATTACCATAACTATTGAAGTGCCCCTTAGGAAACTAATTGCTCTAGAAATTGAAACACCTAAGCCTGTTGTAACATTGGTTTACTCAAGGAAACCTAGGAAATCTAAAACTAATGTTCCTGATAGCAAATCTAAGGTTCTCAAATCTATATCTGCTAACAAAAAGGAACCCAGTCAATCTTAAGAATCCAAAGTTTCAAATGTTCCATCTTCTTCTCTTAATAAATGCAGGTCGTTCAAATTGTTCTCTGGTATTTGGACTCCGGCTGCTCCAAGCATATGACCGGAGATCGCTCTCAGCTCACCAATTTCGTCAATAAGTTTTTGGGTACAGTCAAATTCTAAAATGATCACGTGGAAAAGATATTTGGTTATGGTGATTATCAGATTGGGAATGTTACGATATCAAGGGTTTACTACATGGAGGGACTTGGACACAACTTATTCTCTGTTAGGCAATTTTATGATTCGAACCTTGAAGTTGCTTTTCGTCAAAACACCTGCTTCACTCGTCTTTAGAGTGCTGATTCAATTGACCATGTAAACTCGAGGCAACAATTTGTACACTTAGTCTCTTGGAGATATGATGCTGTCATCTCCCATATGTTCTCTTGCAGAGGCACTAAAAGACGAAGTCCTGTCTATGCACCGACGTCCTGTCTTATCTAAACTTTGGTGCAATCAATCATTTAGCTAGACATGGTCTAGTTCGAGGTCTCCCTAAGCTTAAATTTAAAAAGGACCATTTGTGTTCTGCTTGTGCAATGGGTAAAAGTAAGAAAATACCCCACAAACCTAAATCCGAAGACACCAACCAAGAAAAACTCTATCTATTACACATGAATCTTTGTGGACAATATGATGTCGCGATGTTTAATGGAAGAAGTACATATCCTCGTCATTGGTCAATGATTACTCTCGATTCACATGGGATAAGTCTTAAGTGTCCAAAAGATAAGCTCTAGATTCATATCAAGTTTCTAAAGATGATCCAAGGGTGTGGTTTAAAGTACCTGATCAGAAGAAATAACAAACAATAATTGGAACTAATTGTAATAAAAAAAAAGAACCAAAAAAAAATTAGGTGGCGTTCCATTGGAATATTATTAGAAGTTGGCATCAATCTCATGAAACAACATTTGCACGCTCTCCACAGCAAAAATGTGTCTTGAAAGAAGTAATCGTACACTAATTGAAGTTTCCCGTCACAATGTTGATTATACCAAAGCTCGTATTTTTATGGGCGAGAAGCAA
The DNA here is from genome assembly GCA_026074375.1 of Tanacetum coccineum. Classification (NCBI taxonomy): domain Eukaryota; kingdom Viridiplantae; phylum Streptophyta; class Magnoliopsida; order Asterales; family Asteraceae; genus Tanacetum; species Tanacetum coccineum. Next base: position 58,869 of record BQNB010014358.1, read on the forward strand.
TTTTCTACGATCTATACCAAAGCATTAACACCCAAAAATCGTTCCATCATAATACGCCCTCCTCGATCACGGCAAAACACCATATGAGCTTTTACATGACAAACCTCCCGACCTATCATTTTTCCATGTATTTGGTGCACTCTGCTATCCGACAAATGATAGTGAGAATTTGGGTAAGTTACAACCGAAGGCTGATATTGGTATTTTCATTGGTTATGCACCCACAAAGAAAGCATTTCGAATTTACAACCGACGTACCAGACGAATCATTGAAACAATTCATGTAGACTTTGATGAGCTGACTGCGATGGCTTCTGAACACAGCAGTTCAGGACCCGCACTTCATGAAATGACTCCTGCAACAATCAGTTCAGGACTCGTGCCAAACCCTCCTCCTTCAACACCATTTGTACCACCCTCAAGAACTGATTGGGATATATTGTTTCAACCGATGTTTGATGAATTACTCACTCCTCCACCAAGTGTTGATCTCCCAGCCCCTAAAGTCATTGCTCTAATTGATGAAGTAGTTGCTCCAGTTCCCGCTGTATCAACCAGATCACCTTCCTCAACAACAGTTGACCAAGATGCACCATCACCAAGTAACTCTCAAACAACACCCGAAACTCAACCTCCTGTCATTCCTAACGATGTTGAAGAAGACAATCATGATATTGAAGTTGCACATATGGGTAACGATTCGTACTTTGGTATCCTAATTCTAGAAATCCATTCTGATCAATCTTCATTGTCGGATTCTATTCATACAATTGTGCATCTCGATCACCAAATTTCTAAAAACAATAGCAAATGGACTAAGGATCACCCACTTGAAAATATAATCGGTGAACTCGATAGACTAGTTTCCACAAGGTTGCAGTTACATGAGCAAGCTCTTTTTTGTTACTACTATGCTTTCCTCACTGTGGTTGAACCCAAGATGTATAAAGATGCTCTGACTCAATCCTGCTGGATTAGAGCAATGCAAGAAGAGCTTAATGATTTTGAACACCTTGAAGTTTGGGAGCTCGTACCCTGACCAAATAAAGTTATGGTTATTACTTTGAAGTGGATCTACAAAGTAAAGTTAGATGAACTGGGAGGTATTCTAAAAAACAAGGCTCGATTAGTGGCTCGTAGTTACCGTCAAGAAGAGGGAATTGATTTCGAAGAGTCTTTTGCTCTAGTTGCAAGATTAGAGGCTATAAGGATTTTTTTGCATTTGCCGCTCACATGAACATGGTCGTCTACCAAATGGATGTCAAGACTGCATTTCTGAATGGTAATTTGTGGGAAGAGGTTTATGTTAGCCAGCCAGACGGTTTTGTGGATCCAGATAACCCCAATCACGTGTACAAGCTAAAGAAAGCTCTTTATGG